>QYTT01088241.1:61328-83928 GCA_006980735.1 Dasypogon diadema | reverse complement strand
AGATCTTTGTTCAGGATTTAGTCTACTCATATACATTGAATGCCGCCGGTGACCCGCACTGGAAAAGCTCTCTCACGACAAATGCATTTTAACAGGTAATTCTCTCTTGAAAGCTTTTATGGTGATTGTGGCATTCAACGTGTTAAGAAGAGCAAAATGTTCGAACATTTTATTCACAATTTTGTTGTAAATCAAATCATAGAACAATTCCTCCTTTTTGATATGACTTCTGATTTGGTCTGTATTCTGTACCTAGGCCTTTGTGTAGATAGTTGCGATGCAAGTAGATCTTTTTTATTATATCCAATATCATTCGGGAGGCCACTGTCTCTGTATTCACTTTTGTGCAATAATTTGACATAACGTTGACCTAGACCAAGGTAGACTTTGGGACCAATGCAATCCTGTTCGGCTTCTTTGCGAGTCCTGTATACTCTGACGCTCTCACTTCCATTTTAATGTCAATTTACTGCCACTTTCTAGTTTATTAGTGAATTTGATTTTTTTTGTAATAATAAAAAACGTTTTTTTATCTAATGTCTTTATTCCCATATCTGACCCCTTTGTTCTCCATTTCGAAGAGTAGTATATATATATACTTTTCAGCCAGAAATTGTTTGCACAATTAGACCCCTGTACAATATATTGGTTGCCGTGGTGTACGGTTTACGCAGTGCAAAAGGGACTAAATCATTCACGTCTGGTTCTACAAGCTCGCTTAGTACTGTAATTGAAGAGATAGTTCCACCGTCATTATCGTTATTTTAGAATTTCTTTCATTATAATTTATTAGACATCTATAATCTAGTTTACTGTGGGGACTTCTATCCTTTTTTACACAGCACATCCTCAAATGCCCGACAGGAAATGTTGTCAAAGATATTTTCCATGCAAATTGCAGCCATTTCTTGACGCAAGGCAACACCTCTATAAATTGTGAAGAGCTGTTTTATAGCAACCATTCCTCAATTGAATTACTCACTCTGATCTGCTGGTCTAAAGGGCCCCATTCACGATCAAGTAATATTGTCAATTTTACTTGAATGACTCATCGACACATTAAAATTGAACGTTTATGGGTGTCATCAATGTTACAACAAGTAAAATGGACACATTGATGAAAATCAAGAGCTGCTTGATTTCTTCAATGTTAATGTACAGCAGCAGCAGCAGCCAACAAATGCACTTCCATTATAAAAAGTGCAAATCGCAAATAAATTTGTCAATTTTACATTAACGTGTATGGGCGAATTTTTTGGTCAATTTTACTGGACAATGCTACGCAATTTTGCTTGACAATAATCATTGATCGTGAATGTGGCCCTTAACATCAACTGCTTTGATAGCTTTAACACGTTGGGTGTCAGGCTACTCTACCGGTGTGCCTCGCGTATCCTTATAAGCCAGGATACCACCGGTGCGTTCCGAAAAAATATTTCTCCACAGGCGATGACAACAAAATTTACATTTTTCAACTTTGACCTTGAATAATATATATAATATAATAATTTATTGGATTACGTACGCAAGATTACAATATTTTATTGTACACTCACAGTAGTGGAAATAAGTTACTAAAAAAAATCAAAACTAAATATAACTTTTCAAGAACCTAACCGATCTGGACAGGTAATGTATCGCTGGAAAGCCACACTTGTTCTCTTTGAAACGGACCCTTGGTATTTTTCCTGCAATGTCCTTGTGAGGAGTTATAGGATTTTATAGGCTATACATCCGTCAAAGGGCATACAATTTTTGGACGTTATTTTGAGGGGGAGGGGGTGATATAATGTGAGAGAGGAGTCTTCAAACAAATGTTGATAAGGACACGTCATGGATTCGATTGGTATACAGCATATCGATTAATTACCAGACACCCTGTATACTCGTTGAACAATTGCAATTTGTCTGCACTGAGTTCAAAAATTTTCATCGTAAAGTCTTTAGTATTCGTAACAGTTTTAGATGATGAGAAGCAGCTTCAGACAAGAAGATATCTTCGTTCATGTTTTACGACTGGAGTTATGTACTGGATTTGAATTACATTTCTGGGTCTACTCCTACGGTACCTCGATCAACTGATAATTACACATTAAATTTGTCTTTCTTTTTTTTTACTAAAAAATTCTTTTCGCAAAAGTTGTGCAAGTTTGTGACGATATTTTTTCGCAAAGCCAAGAGTCCATGTGTTCGGACTCCAACTTAATGTAACCATCTTATAAGTTTTCGACCCTTACATTAATATAACCGCCATTTACTTTTTTCCTGTTAATTAGCTATAATTTGATGGAATTTCAAGAAATTGTAAAATTTTTAAAGCTAGTAATACTGAGCTAAACGAAAATTATTTCTAGGGCACCCTAAATTCCCATAAGCACCTTTCCAGATCGAGTGTTATTAAAACAAAAGGCAACGTAAGAAATATTACCTTATAAATAAACATGTCCGAATTCATAGTAGTTAGAAATAATTTTCTTTTAGCTCAGTATTACTAGCTTTAAAAATTTTACAATTTCTTGATATTCCACCAAATTATGGCTAACTAACAGGAAAAGTAGAAAATTTAAAGAAAATGGCGGTTATATTAATGTAAGGGTCGAAAATTTATAAACGGAGCTTCGAAACTGGTTACATTAGTGGTGTCCGAACACATGGTTGTTAAGGTATAGTACTTACTTCTAACATTGTTTTTCTATTTCTCTCTTTCCTCAACAGAGACTTTTTTTTGCAAAACACTGTTAAATATTTAATTAAAAGTACAGGGTCAAATAAATTATATTTCAGAATCATTTTGCCCAATTAGTTATTTGTTTATTTAAACAAGTTGTTGGTTGTCGATTGAATACAGGTATCGCGAAGAACTTTTTCACTAACTGTATATTCTTTTCTGCAGAAGCATCGTGTAAATTGTATAATTTCTTGGCGGTTTGTAAGATTAAGAGGATTCTATAATCTATTCGATCTTGTTTTCCAAGAAGATATTCCTGATGAGCCTTTGCAGCTTTAAAGAATGAGTTAAATACGAGGTAACATATCTCAAACACTATCCAATGGAACGAAATAATTTGTTGTGGCTTAATAGGTATGTCTTACACTTTTATTTTTTGTACTATTTCTTTATAACTAGAACGTGATGGGTGCTTTACAATTTGTAAAAACCCAGCATGAAACATGAGATATAGAACGCTCTTTGTGAAATTACTCCCAAATATATGTCTACAATACTACATTGTGCTATTTTGAAAAATTTCATAATTTTTTCTGTATAAATAATTGAAATTAAACAATTATAAAACCTTTATAAATAGATATATAAAGAAAAAGGCTACGCTGCATTGGAGAGAATATTATTGCCTATAATTGAACGAAAACTCATGTCAGGTTATACTGGATGTAAAGTCAAAAATGTACTTTTGAGAAAAACCCTTTGAAAGTTTCAAATATAGTTTCTATCTGCTCGGAAGCGCTTGATGGTGTAATATTGTACCTACTTCGAATCATGCAAAATCCTCCTAGACCAACATTCTAGACACTTTAGATATTTGATTTAAGTAAAAAATCGATTTTTTGAACTTGTAAATATCCCCTTAAGGTTCCACTATTGGGCCTCTAACTCAATTCAGTTCCACACTGCATATATTTGTCCAAAGCCTAAGACTCCGGAAAACTGAGCTACGGTCTCCACAGAGTTTTTGTTAAAGTAAGGTTTCCATCAGGTCTCAGAAATATCTGAGGCATCATGTAAATTTCAGTGACATTACATTCTGCGTTAGAAGGGAAACCCATTATTAAAAAATGACATTTTATGAAAGTAAAATCAAGCGAAGAAATTAAGAAAACAAGAAAGTGTTAACTTTTACGAATAATAGGGGAAATTCGGACCGCTAAAATTCGAAGATCAAAGATCCATATAATGAAAATCTGTGTATAAAAATTTAATGAACTTGAAAATGAAACAAGCAAAAAAGTGGCCAAGTGCGTGTCGGGTCACGCGCAGGGTTTGGTAGAAATTAAGTACCCTGAGATCGTATGTGGTGGGTACATACAATTTAATAAAAAAAAAACAGAACGTAAGTAAGTGAGTACACAATTTAGGTACGTATAAATGATGCAATCGCTCCACTGATAAGAGCCAAGCTTTCAAAAGTGAGAGAAGATCAGAAGGTAGGTAAGTAGGTAGTTGGGTGTCTAAAATTTCTAAAACCGACTTTAAATTGCAAAATAAAAGTTTAATCTTTTATGGAATAATTAACTGAAATTGAAAAAAAGTTTTTCAAACAATACTTAACTCAAATCAACTAATCGAATCGAAAATTTCGAGCATTTCGAGGCACATCCGAACAGCATCTGGGCGCTGTTATTTTATTTTTCCATAATTTTACATGATTCATAAACTTACATTTACTACCTGTTTTACACAACTAACAACTTCATCTAAGTAATTTTCAATGGAATTGTTACGAAATTTTCCTTTTTACTAGTTGGTCGACTATTACTCGTTTGCTTGTAAAGCCCACTTAGCTGTGATAGTTTTCCTTTTAACTTTGTTATATATACAACTGCCGTGAATTTTTTCACATATCCAAAAATTACCGTTTATCTGGCAGGGATGGGGGGGAAACTTGACTCTAACAAAAATTAGCACTTTAAAGCTTAATATTTCGCAAACCGATCCTTGAATCGAAAAAATGGTTTTCACACACCCGCAATATTTTTGAACGACCTATCCAACGACACCCCACACCATGGGATAGACGAGAAAAAATGCATCCCCACTGTACGTGTAGGGGAGGTACCTAAAAAAATTTGTTTTCAAGATTTTATTTTACACTTTGTCGGCGTGATTAATATGTATACCCATGCCAAATTACAGCTTTCTACATAGTACTAAAAGTCTCTGAGCTAAGTTGCGGACAGACGGACGGACATGCCGAAACTATAAGGGTTCTTTGTTGACTACAGAACCCTAAAAAACCAAGTTGGAACAGTGTATATAAATAGCAACTTGCTTATATATTTTAAAATTTAGGAATTACAATATGAAAACAAAACTATACTTTTAGAGTGTATTGAGCTAAGAAATTATAGCAATATTTTGCAATATTACATTATATTTGTAAGTCTTTTATTCTTCCGCTGAGTCCGATGACTAATTAATTCCAGTTCCAATACAATTCCAAGAAATAATTATTGTAATTAACTTCTAATTAAGATTGTTCAATCCCAATTACGTAAAGGAATCAAGAAATTGAATATTTTAATTCCTAATTATTTTGTCATTACTTAGATATAGATATCTACTTAATTAAAGGAAAGAGCTGGTAATGAGATTTAAGGGCACTATTTATGGGTACATATTTTATAGAATGGAGTTTTGTGCTACGAAAAATTTGGTGTTAATTGGTTAAAATTTGTAGAATTAAAGTTTGCCTTAAGAAGAACAATCTATTAAAAATTCTTATTCTTAAAAACTTGGAACATTTTGTCGAATTTATATTCTCCATTTTTTCGATTTATATTCGCACTTTTAAAACTTTAAAAATCGTAGTTTAATGAATTATTAAGGCTACTAAAATTTCACTATAACAATGTTAAATGATATCGACAAGGAACAAATTTCACTAAGGTATGGCAACCGTAAAAAATTTTATTCATTTAAGAAAAAGATGATTTATGGTGATGAGAATCAGATTCCATTGATTTTACGGTGAAAAATTAAAAATAATTTTATTTAGTATCTTTTTTGGCTCTTCGCACCCGACACTTCTTTAAGTAGCCCAAGGCATAAACAAAAGTAGCATATCTGCCTAATAATCCGAGGTGCATTTTCCTATAGAGTTTAAAGTCGTAGAATCCCAACCAGTCGTCAACCAGTTTTACCCAAACAAATTCGAAATATCGAAGATCCTTCCTAGCCATTGTACTTTTATCATTGACATATTTCATGATTCGGAATTCACAACCAATTCTCTTCTGTGCAGTACATCTTATAGTCCCATGGGTTTAGGCTATCAAAGTGGAACTAAAGCAGCTGGAAATACGACTATTAACACAACTTAACTGCTGTTGCAGATTTAATTCATATTTGAGATTTCCTAGCATTTGGATTTCCTAGAAGTACTTGTAAGCTGGAAAAGAGCGCCAGGCATTTATGCTACTAGGAAAATAATCTAGATCCAAAATATATATAAACAGAAGTTTTCTTTTCAAGCAACGAACTAAAGTCATGAAAATCCCTGCAAGTAACTGCTTCAGTTGTGTTTTCGTATAGGTAATCTTCCAGCTCTGGCTGATGGCTATTTCTGTGCGGCAATTCACTAAAAAGCATCTGCAATTTGTGCTGTTTGTTTTCTTGCCCTTCTTGCCGTTGTTTAACACTCTTGAGTCTATCTATAAAATACAACTTCTCAACTCATTCACTTACCGCCCTGACTACAATTTTATGCCGGCATGGATCCCACTACGCTCAGTAATTCCCTTGCAGCGTTTTATTTTATTTTTCGTGTAGCAATCAAGGACCTGAGGAATTGCAGAAACGAAATCGTTCCATCTGCAAGTCATGTGATTGTTATTCCTGGCATGGTGTAAATTTGTATTCAGAAAACAAACCTTGGAAGTTGATGCGACTCCCTCAGTGGCACACACCCCCTAATGCTGCGGCGAAAACAGACAGTCATGGTAGTCGTACTCTTGACTTGACTGCTCTTCACCTCCGAGGCTTTCAGTATTTCATTTCTTCTTTATACCTCTAGAATTGCACTAGATCCCGGGAGTGGTAGAAGAACGCTTTGCACCCGAACCTTTCGCCCACAATAAGTTCTATCGAAAATACTTTGGCTGCCTCACGTAGTTGTAAAGTGCATCCTTCCTAGGTCGCCCGAAACCCTGCAGCTTCTATAGGTCTTCGAATCCCCAGAAGATGAACACAAGAAGATTGAATCATTCGCCTGCCACTCTAAATTCCTACAACCGCGAAGAAAAAGTGTAAATTGCAGCGCTAAGTCGCAGAGACGGTGGCTTTTAAATTGGCTGATTCTCCTTGTACTATCTGTAACTTGTGCGACGGCAGTCACCACAAAAAATTGATAAAATAATTAATTGATCCCTTCAGTCGGTCTCCCGAGTTCAATAATCAAATCCAATTTGAATTTGTAATGGGCCGCTAGACTAACTTTTAATTCCACGTCCTGCTCCTGGTCCCGGTTAACTTGTCGGCGAATCCAGAGAGGAAGAAAACTTCAAGTGGTCCTTGAGGAAGTATGAAAATTGTGAAATGAATGCCACTCACATCGACACTCGGAATTTTTTATTCGTGCTCGGATTATATTTTACGCTATTATTTGCTAGATACGGCCCGGGAAATTGAGTAAAGAGTTGAGGCATCTCGAACGAAATTTGAAATTGGGAGTACTGGAAATAAAATAAAATTTGGAAACATGGAGTTTCCTTTACTAAACAATATCCGCCAATGTGTCAGGGTCATAGCCAGTTGTAGAATATTTGCAGGTATCACAGATCTGGATGGTAAGAAAACGGGAGCTGTGTGTTGTAAAGGAGCAACATTTTCCATGTGCAAGCATTATTTCAATCTGAATTCTATGGAATACTGCGGATTTGTAGAAAAACGCAGCTACCAATTAAAAAGATCATTCTTATATAGGATGTTTCGCTTTGGGCTGCATATATTTTACATGCTGTTCGATTTCATCAAAACAATTTATAATTGTTATGAATAGGAGGGAGGAGTGGGGGGGGATCTAAATATTTTGTTGAAACTAAAAAACTAAATATGACAATTTGATATCCAAAGATACGTCCGCGCATATCCCCCTCCTTCTCAATGCATTTGGTCCAGCCAATAGGCAACATTTTGAATCCGCTTTTGTAAAATAATGTCAGGTGGTCCTGAATCCAGGACTCATACTTCAGAGCATATCTCGTAAATTGTTATCCACCGGTCGCCCTAAATAAGGTGGCGAATTTGAATAGCATTCGGCGTGGTGGTGCTCGTATGGGTACGACGCACCTGTTTAACATTTTCAACTTACCTTCCTCCAACAGCGAACATCTTAAGGTAAACACTTGATTTCTCGATAATTGTTTTCGCTAATCTGCTTACGTAGTCTGAGCAGAACATCAGTTGTTTTTTTGTATGTTGTGCAAGGATATTTTGTACTGGCTTTTTACTCATCGAGATTGAAACTGACAAAAGGACGACGAAAAGCGATCAACCATGTCAAAATACTCTACAAAGAAACACACACACTTGTTAGGATGTTTCCTTAAAGCAATCAATCGTGGCTTCCCAGTGTGGCAGTATAACCACTGGAACAAAAGGTATTCAAGGAGTGCTATAAAATACATCCTTTGACACAAGAAAATCATCATTGAAAGTAGGTTTTCTTTTTTTCTATGTAGGTAGTGCGGTCCAAGTATTCGGGACCTCGAAGGGTTCTGATCAAAATTTCCTGGAATCCCCTGTCGGGACAATATTCTTAAACAGTTTGAAATAGTGATTCGAAAAGTGAAGTGTGATCTCCCCTAGAAAAGTAAAAATGTCAAAAATTGAATACCGTGCTGTAGTAAAATTTTTAAAAAAAGATGGATTAACGCAGGAGGGGATCCAAGATCGGATGGATCCTGTATACGGAGAATACTCGCCATCAATTTCGATGGTTAAACATTGGTCAAAGCTTTTTTTGCTGCGGAAGGAAATCGACTGAAGATGATGCACGCCATGGATGACCAGCAAACGGTAGTTACGCAGGATAACGTGGATTTGGTCGAGAAAGGTGTTCTGACGGACCGGCGGTTAAAGGCCAAGGAGATCGCAGAACAAACCGATACATCGAAAACAAGTATCCTTAGGATTCTTCATGAGAATTTGGGTATGATAAAAATCAGCGCATGGTGTGTACCGCGAATTCTTTCCTCAGTGCAGAAAGTAGGGCGAGTTGGCTGTCAGCATTTTCTGGAGTTGTGTAAAGACGACGTAGACAACATTTTCTATAGGATTGTGACAGTGGATAAAACTATTGTTCTTTAGCACGATCCCTTGTCCAAAACGGATTCAATGCAGTGACGTCGCCCCGGATAGCCAGTGCCAAAAATAGCGAAAGTCACACAAAGTACCAAAAAGGTAATGGTAAAAGTTTTTTGGGATATTGAAAGTATTTTGCTGCTGGACTTAAAGGAGCGTAAATGCCACATATTATGCTAAATTTCTGCGAAAATTACGTAAACCCATTGTCCACAAAAGAAGAAGAAGACTGTCATAAAAAGTACTGCTCTTACACGATAACGCGCCCGTACACACTGCTACTAATTCAAAGGCTGCTGTTAAGGAATGTGGCTTTAAAGAATTCAACCATCCACCTTACAGTCCAGACTTCATCCCAACTGAAATCAGATTTGCAGGGAAAGAAGTTTAACTCCGATGAAGCCGGTTAGGCAACATTTTGAAGACAAAACACTTATTATTAGAAGATGTGAAAAATGTTGATTTCATACATCGAAACTCGTTCGAAGAAATTTTAGAAGCCGCTGTGGTTGTTTGAGTCGAAGCCCAAAGTAATCGATATTTAGATCTAACCAACTAGACGTCCAAATGACTATCGGGAGGGCCAAAAGAAGCATGTCTTGTGGGCACATCTAGATATTTGTGAAAACGTTATGCACACAAGAAAGTTACTGATTTGCAACTCACTGGTCGCCACGTTTTTATCGTTACTATAGAATTTCGCAGAAAATTCCATAAATTCTAGAAAATTTTGAGGAAAAAAACCGATGAAAACTTATTCCAATATTTAGTATTGTTAAAGTGGTCGGTTGGATCTTTAACCTTCAACTGCTGCACGATAAGTATTTGCTTCTGAAATTACTACGTCCTTTCGCCACTGCTGAGTTTCCTGCGAGGTTTACCATTTTTGCAAGTTTCCCGCGATTTTCCAAGGGACAGCTTTGAAAGCCTTGAAAGAGTAAACATTAAAAATGGGACAATTTTTCAGTGCTAATACATCCCTCTCGCTCAAACTTAATTCAATTAATTCAAATCAAGACAACCAACTTCAAAAGAGTAAAGTCGAGAATGACAAGTCACGCGTATAATTTTGGATAAAGTCTAGTCATTTCTTCGGCGAGCAATTTCTTATAAGGCGAAGATTTTGTATTTGTAATCCTGTGGCAGTTAGCTTTGCCTGGTACTCCAACGGTGATTAAATTGGAAGGGATGTCGTGACACCTTTCTGGTACTCCCCTTATTACATGACATCAGAAAGTTCAGAGAAGTATATGTTTTTGATATATCTATCTTTTGCATACCGTAGTTATGAATTGACAGCTGACAGGAGAGGCGGATTATTTTAGTTTACAGAACTTTCTTAAAAAGTGGAATTCAAGAGAGAGAATTGAAAGAATTTTATAGTTTGGAAATGTCTCCAGACAGATACAATGGGTAATTCTAGCATACACCAAAAAGTGTTCACATAAAACAAGTTTTGACACTCTGTTCAAAGATGGTCACATTTATACCAAATTATATATAAAGAGTAAATTTAAAGTGTATGTGTGTGTGTTAAGGATATAAGGATATTTGGTAATATTTCATTTGTACCTCGTGCACATAAGTATAAATTATCCTTACATTAGGTCAGTGCACCAATTATAAGGCACATTTGACAGTCATTTATGTCCTTATGAAAGGATATCACCAAAAATAAATCACATGGCCCTATAGAAGACTTCGTTACCTACATATGGAACTTCTATTATTTACCGTTGTGAAAATATTTGAACTTAACGGGAAAAATCAGGAAAATGTCCTTTTTAATCCTGTAAAAGGACATATATTGAAATTAATGTGAGCATACTCTGGGGGATCTTAGAACACATGTTCCTACCAAGTTATACCGTCCAACCCCTCTCCGTCGGGAAGATATTCACAAAAAACAGATTTTTTTTTTGAATTTCAAACGCACCTTTTGACTTTAAAACGACCTTGTCGCCTAAAACGACTTATACCTTTAAATTTGTGACGTCATGAAGTATCGTTATGCAAAGTTTCAAGACGATCGGGCGCGCCACTTAAACGGAACTGCACCCTAATATAAATGGATGGAACGTAAAATTTAAAATTTGAAACAATTTTTGGGCAATGGGTAAAAACCTATTTACCACGTACACATTTTACGTAAAATCTATTAAAGCTTTTAATTACATCAATTTATTAACAAAAATATGTTTAAAAAAATTTGGTACGCAATATAAATTACTAAAATCGTTCAAAAAGGACTTTAACTAAGAAAAATCGAATTTTTTTCTCACTGGTTAATGGATTTGGAAAGTGTCTAATAAATTTTTGAGGATACAAAGGATAGATATATGAAACAATACACCTATCTATTTTTTTCCTTATATTTCATGGAAAATATTTTAGTTCGGTTTCATACTTTGAGTCTAAGAGAGAGAGTTATACTTTGAACATAGACGTCATAATCTAAATAGAACAAACGCATACTAGATATTGAGACAAAAATTGCTTCAAAATATAACTCTCTCCCTTAAACTCAAAACATGGTACTGAACAAAAAATTTTTTCCATTAAATATAAGGGCAACAAATACATAGATGTATTGTTTTATATATCTATCCTTTGCATCCTCAAAAATTTATTTGACATTTTTCAAGCAAGGCAAACCCATCAAAGATGTTTTTATCCACTGCCAAAAATTGTTTCAAATTCTAAATTTGACACCCCGTCCATTTATACTAAAACATCAGTGACTTTGAAATTGGAGCAATTTTTGGTATCAATATCTAGTATGCGTTTATAAAATCATGACGTCTATTATGTGCATGTACGTATATTGTATACCTTATGACATTTAACAATTAAACTTGATTTCTATGTAGAAATACGATGCTTTTTATTTTGTGTTGAACAAAAATTTCTCCTTCAATTTATTTTCCAGTAAGTCTTAAGACCAAAAGGCGATCAAGAACTTTTGCATTCCTGCCATTCCTTTGGCTTTTAAACAGGTCACTTCCATCCTTGACTAGCTCATAATTCCCCGCCATTTAGCTAATTCTATGGCTACAAATGACTCGTCGATCTTAATTGGAGTCGTTTAAGAGCACGTTAAACATTAATCCCATGTGTCTGACGACCCTTTGGCAGAGGGTACTTCTCTGTGTTTTTTCCTTTTCATCCGATTTACCCTTTTTGGCAAGTGGAAAATTAAATTTTAAGACAACCCTTTTCTGACTTAATACAAGACTGGGCACCCATTCGATGGTATTTGGTATTTGGTAAAAAGGTCCACAGAAACTGAGAATTAACCAGCGGATCGCTGGTTTGGGGCATTTCAAGTTAAGTTGAAGAGGATGCCCGTAACGCCATAAAAGTTCTTAAAGTTGCCCAATTTTCCTGTCGGTCTATTATAGCCTTTACAAGGAGCGCATAACTAAGTTCAAAACTTGAGGGTACGCCTAAATGTGGATAATTGCGAATTGAATCAGGTACGACTGGCTATTAAAGTACGGTCTCGGTTTTCGGAAGTATAAGATTGTTGGAAAGCCTTTTCGAGATTTGTTTGTTATTTTGTAGTAGGCAGCGATGTGTGGCATAATTTGTAGAGCCGGAAAGAATAGTGTGTCAATAGTGAACTCAACTCAACAACTGAAAGGCAATGCCTAGTGTATCCTTGTGCAATAAGTGTTGTTCCCAAAGGCGAATTATCGATCCTGACAGATATCCAAACACCTACACATATCAGAAGTGATTGCCAGTACTGAAAAAAGAATAAAATTTCAGAATCGCTTTCACGTGCCACGTGGAAAATTTTCGCCATTAAGCAGGTAGCCGGAGGAAAAATGAATAAAGAGCTGGAAAGGTAGAGAAATGTCATCTAAATGGCGTCCGACTTTTCACCTCCTTTCTGGGCAATAATTTTCACAAAATCACGAATCATTTTTCTTGTGCGTCGTCAGTCAGGAGCACGCCGTCCCCACTCTCACTCCCACTCCCACTCCCACTATTAAGATGACAACTCTCGTTCGTGAATGGTTCGCTTAACTTTGCCGCTTAAAATTAAATCACACAATAAAGCCATAAATTTGTTCCTGCAGATTTAGAACTAAGTGAATTCCGCCCTTTCACTTGTCCTTCGGGGCAGGGGGCGGGCGGAGAAGGTGAATACAATTATTACGGGGACGTGTACGCGATAACGGAGCGATGAAAAATTTCTCATTTTTGTACGGGGAGGAGGAAACAGGACAAGTACAAGGATATTTACAGCGGAGGCAAGTAGTCCTCATATATCACGCTGACATTAACGATACTTGAAGGAAGCAGAAGTTTACTGGTGTGAAGCGACGATAGTTGGTCACGGCGAAGTTTAAATGTTTTCGAAGGAATTCCCCGAAATTAATAAAAGAGCGAGTCCTGTGCTGTTCCGCAGAAGGAACGCATCCAAAGTGCATTTCTATGCAGGATTTATACCGCCGTGTCCTGCAAAATGGCCAAACACGACAAGTGCATAATCATGACGGAGGCATGCTTGGAGCAGGACAATAACATCAAAAATTATGGCCAAAAGTAACGATCCTTGACGACCATGGCGCCTGGGTGCGCTTTACAACCGAAACAGCTTTTGACGACATCGCATAAAGTTTTAAGTCGAGTCCGGCTAGATAACGAGGAAGAAACGTGAGGTAAGCATAGAGAGGTTGGGTAATGGCACCACAGGGATAGAAAGCAAATGCAGACAACTTCATTGCAGGCAGCCGCATTTTAAATCTTCAGAGTCATTGGGGAACTCCCAACTCAGAGGGAATAATAAATTTTTCCCTGTAATTAAAAGGACGATGCGTTTGGATGTGTACTTCTATGCAGAGTGCGCCTACAACATTCCAATTTGTTTAGAACTGATCTCAACTACTCCACAAACAGGTTGATGAGCCTGTTACGCGTACGGCTGCACATGACGGGGCCGGAAGAGACAAGGCAGCATCTTCCTCCAAATCCTTGCTAGGTTTTAGGGCTCCATGTGCACACAGCAATGCACTTTGCACCCCAATCTCTGGCTTCAACTCATTATCCTTGAAGTTGGCAAAAGCACACCACTATAATCACCTCTCGGCTTACATATACGCTGTAGGTTTGATGGAAATTGAGACAAACAATCAGCCATACAAACAGCCTGGTAAACAAACTGAGCCGGGGAGGAGTAGATTGATTTCGACGACTAAAATTTTCAATTAGGTTCAGTGGCGGATGTGAGTAAACAGCGAAATTCTTTGATTGTTTGAGCATGTGGCAACTGCAGTATCATCTGCTGCAGCGCTGGTCCCGGACCTGATTAAACTTAACCGAAAACTTGATTTAGATTCTGCTTTGCAGGTATGCCGAGCACATTCTCTGCCGAGGATAATGAACAATTCCACTACTGTACGCGTCTTTCCACCACCTCTTCCGCAACCGTTCGTTCGATTTAATTGATACTACCGCGTAGAGATGTCGCCTCACCTTATCCTGCATCGATGTTTTATTGTACTAATTCCCCATGTTTTGTGCAATTCAATTTGATTTTCGTAATTGGATCAGGCTCAATGAATTGAAACGATTAAATAATGGAGAGGCACAGTAGAACTTTGTGAGATAAAATACTGCGGTAGAACGTACTATTTATATATATATATCCGTATATGTGCGCACTGATGAGGGAGAGCAGTTTCATTATCGAAAAGAAATAAAAACTATAATTATACCTGCCTGGACATCGTTTTCGCTCCAAAGCGCCGAAAATTTTTAATATCAGGTGGAGACATTATTCGAGGTGAACATTAGGTATAACATTATTATGATAGATGCAGGGCAAAGATGCTTCGGGTTGATGCTTAGTTCCATATACCTATGAAATCAAAAATTAATTCACATCAAATTAGAATATTTTTAACACACATCAGACATCATTTGTGCATAGCTGGATTAGTCCAAGCACAGGGCTGTAACTTTGCAAATCGCCAGGTTCAAATTTACTAATCGTCTTCGGTAAATTTAATTTATTTATGTGTCGTTCAAGGGCTGATTATTAAAAAGAATATAGCAAGGGCATGCTTACTGGCTGCAGTAATTGTTTAAAAAAACATCGCTAAATATAGCACGATTTGTAGTTTACGAAATGTTCAAATGTACGTTCGCCTAGTCCAAAATTTTCGTAAATTTATTTATTTTTAGGAATCTCAAGGTTGGATCCAGAGGTGGGGTCACGGTGGTGATAACGCTCCCCAAATCCTTGGTTTTGTCTAAAAAAATTAATTGGTAAATGCGTGAGAGCTTTGAGCTTCTTATTTCCAAGAAAATGAGGTAAAATCAGGGTTTTGGGGGTCATTATCCCCGTGATTCCCCTCTGGATCCGCCCAAGGGAGCCGTCCATCTTTTAAAGAAAACCAAAAGATTTTTTTCCTGAAATCTATCTAATAATACATATTTATTTGCGCTTATTAAGATAGAATATAATGAATGAAAGTGAAAAGTAGTAATTTGTGCGAATTACTTTATATTCTTATACAGGGTGTTTCAATTCTTACAGCCTTGCTATATACCGTGTGATATTTCGAATTTTGTAAATTCAGTCCATAGCGCGCAAAAAATAACAAATTATGCGCGTTTTGGTAATTTTTTCCTTTAAACCCTTTTACATCAGATAAAAAAGGAAATAAGGGGTTGCTTGTTTTTGTGTTCTCTATAACATATTAAAAATTGAAAAAAATCATAAAAAAAACCTTTTAATAGAAATGTCTGAAGGTCAAAGAAAGGGCGGTGTCTACGGAATCCGCGAAAAAACCGTAAAATATATATACTTACCCTCTTGCATTCTTTTATTCTTTCGAGGCATAAGGTGAATATTATGCTTACCATTTTTTTACGTAAAATAAAAATGTAAGCATGCTTTGCCCTTTTCATTTCTATAGAAAATTTTATTAGCTGATTTTAGGAATTTAGGGCCAATCGGAACTTTTTACTAATTTGTTCTAACTTTTATCCTTTTCAATTTATGCTCTCTATTCGTAACAATATTAAAAGTAGAATTTTACAATGACAAGAAAAAACTTAATTTAACTTAATAGTAGTAGTTAAGGTTTGTGGGGGACGTTTTCTTTTCACTTTATTTTACTTGTGTTGACTATTTTCACCTGTACTTTAAATATAATTTGGTTCGTAACATTACTACTTTGCAAAATTTTTCATTCTTCGGTTGTCGTAACGACTCCCAACCGAGATGGGGTAATCATACTGAGAATGATGTCTGAAATTACAAACGCTATGTGGCTTTACTTGGTTTGTTTGATTCGACACCATTAACCACAATATATTACTCCTTAATGAGGTCCTTTTTGGTCGGAGTGAATGCGCTAAACTTCACTAAAGTTCTTCCCTACCTGTGGTGTCTTACAAGGCTCTATTCTTGGGCCACTTTCATTACATTTGTGTGTAAGTGATTTGCTTTCGGTTTTGCAAGATACATCAATTCATCTTTACACCAATGATGTTCAGATTTATTTAAATTGAATTAAATTTTTGAAGTGAAATTCACTTCGAAAAACACTTGAAAAACGTCCACATGAATAGAAAATTTCTTGCTAGGTGAAAACAAAGTGTTTCACTCACAGCAAGTCAACTTGATCATTTGTTAGTACACCGATCGACTTGCCTGGCACAGACACTACAAGGAGTAGTCACAAATTTCCTATCATTTTGAATAATTTCACAAAGAAATTATTACAAATTACATGAGCTAGAATTTTTAATTCAAATTTCTCATGAAATTGAATTGATCAAGTTGACTTGCTGTGACCGAAACACTTTCTTTTCATCTAGAAAGAAATTTTCAATTCATGTGGACATTTTTCAAGTGTTTTTCGAAATGAATTTCACATTCACATTCAATTTAAATGTTTGTATCTATTGTGTGTTGAATTTTATTTAAATAGACCAATTGGTCTAATTGAAGATAGTATCTATTTGATAATTTAAACATATGATACTTTTTTACCGACATTTGGTGTCAAGACTCAATCTCAAAATTCTGAAAGCAGTGTCATGAGAGTAACTTGCAGCTTTCGCCGACACTAGCTGATTACTCTGAAGAACAATGTCGACAAATCCTTGAGAGTAACTCTTGACATTTGCTCTCGGAATTCAAAGATACTATCCCGTGATCCGTAGTGTAGTGAGAGCTTAACAATCGTAAAGAAGGAGATTAGGAGAAAGAAGAAATAATAGAAGGTTACGGGCATTATCGTGAGCTGGAGAATCTAAAATGTGAATTTTTCAAAAAATAAACAATCAAAACACAGGCAGATATTCGAACCAAATTTGAAAAAAATACAATATCTTCTGTCATAAGTTCTTTTAAAAGTTAATTGTAGACTCCAAACTCACCTCTATTTACAATTCATTTTGGTATCCATAACTTCCTTCTTTGTTATTTTATTTTTCTTTTTAAACAAAATCCGTATTATAATTGCAGTTATTACTTTCACATTTTGGCGATAACTTAATAAACTTTCAGCTCAAAAATGTAAAACTACTTTTACTGCTAGAAGAAAAGTCTTTTTAGAAATTTCTGATTGTCGTGGGCAATACTTTGAGACTAGTCTCATGATACTCTAATCTCATTATTTTTGACACTAAATGTGGACATTAAATGTCAGAAAAATACTGTGATACCTGGATGAGGAGCAGAGACTTTCCTCAACAAAAATCTCAAAGTGTACGAACAGCCTGATGCCAAATCGTAGAGAATACAACAGACTATCAAATGATTGTTTACACGGCCTCGTATAAAATTGTTTGGCTTTTTTCACATAAGTACGCATATTTCTCCAAAACGACCTATAATTATCATGTAATTTTCTTGCACAATTTTGAATCCTCAGAAGGTTATTTGATATGGCATTAGCACCTACCACTTTTCATCTTTGAGATAACCCGTTCTGTATTTTCAGAAAAAATGCCACTAAGCGGAGATATACGCGGTTAGTTATCTAAAACCTATAGAAAGTAGATATTCTGTGAATTTCCGATATAACTGAATAACATTTTTACACTCAATGTTCCTTCAAAAGTGTTGCAAAAGTGACTAAGATGCAAGGAACACACCTTCCTCAGCAACCAAAAAAAACAGAAAATGCATTTCAGTAGTTTCCACTTTGTTAGTATTTGGATTCTAGCTAGCCAATAGGCTAGAAACAGGACAAATTACTCATGTTCTTCTCAAACATACTAAACCCATTGCTAATACTTGTGGCAGTGAGCAACAAATACTAGTCAAACACTTTGAAGTTCCAGTCAAACTCAAAATAAAGAAATGAATGAAAACTTAAAGTAGGCGTTCGAGTAATTTTACTACAGCATGGTTTTACTTTTTGAATAACAAAAAGCCTGTCATTGGAAAATAATTTTTTCGTAGAAGTATAAAACGTTGCCGCCAAAGCACCCACTCAAGTAACACAATCAAACCAAGCCCGTAGCAACTGATTTATGGTTCGAGCGGCTACAGTTGAAGGGAGGTTTACTCCAGAGTCTCCTTCAACTTCATCCATCAATCACCACGTTAATAAAAGAATCACATGATTTTGGTTCAGTGGACCCTCTAAATTGAATGCTAACCAAAAAATGTTTTTCCTTTTATGTTTCTCCACTCCCAATCAGAGCACTTGATGTACTTATCTGGGGGTTAAATAAAGTCTCTGTATTGCGCCCCATTTCCAGGATATCTTGCTCGAGTTCGATTTAGCTGTGGGTGAGCTGGAGCGACATAAGGGAACGCTGCTGGGTAGGCAACACATTACTGGTAGAAAGCCTTATAAAGATGGCCGTAATTTCCACCTTGAATAGTAGTCGCAATTCCCAACACAATATTCTTTTTATACGTCGTAAATTGTTGTACACGGATGTTCCACCCCAATCGTATCCTGATAATGTTTATCAATGGAATACTCCCATTGTCCCCATTTGCAGACGCGTGCAATGCGCGCCTTTGCCAAATTCGATTTACTGCCCATCGTCCCTACTTATCTGATTTGAAAGGGCCTACGCGTGACCACAGTTTACAAGGGCCCAAACCCAGCCTGTCCTTGTCAGTCTGTCGTTGGATTCTGTCCACCGTCACTATCCCTGCAAGGAGCATAGGGGATGAGGGCACAACAAGTCGGCGACTTGTTACTCCAGAACCAGAACTCCTAATAGAATGCAAACACACACATAGGACCACCTAGGCCGCACAAAGGGTACGCCGAGAATAACTCAGCTGATGCCTGATAAATTTCGCACAGGGGAGATGAGGCCGTCTGGTGCCAACTCCAATGAAAATTGTAAAAATATTTCCCAGTTACGATATGGTTATGAGGGTGTTGAGCGTCAGTAGCAATTAAATTTTACTAGGAGCCGGTTATCTTGCGCCTTGTGATTCTCACCCGGATACGAGTGATTTTCGAAAATTGCCTCATCTCATCAGTGCCGAGGAGTAGAACGTCTGTAAAAACAATAGAAGCGGAGGGCCCGTTCATTCCAGGGATCAAATTACCTTCAATATCGGTCGAGATAAACGAAATTGTATTAGAGGGGATATCTGAGTGAGAATGGAAGCTATCAGCAAGCACAAGCACCGAAAATCGGTCCTTTCCTAATGGAAGAATGGATGGTGCTTTTCCATACGATATGAAGGCAGTCGTCGTTGTTTCGTAGCTCCGGCACAAGGACATCTCTCAACGTCTCATCAGGAAACCCAAAATTATCTCATAAAGTCAATCTGATATTGCGATGTAAATTTCAACAGACTTGAAAGTGCTGTTGTTGAAAGATTTTAACCAGCGACAATCGATCCGGCTCCCTGTGTCTTTCAGATGGAAACTAATTTGAATTTGTCACTTTTGCACTAGAGTGGGCGTTTTATTCCTTTAAGCAATTTTTGATATTTATTATGAGATCTTTGGCTCGAAAACCTTTCATCTCTGCGGTAAGTTTTGCTTAAATGTGAATTAAAGGTTTCCTCCGTTGTAGGTACAGTGAAGAGAACAAATTCTTTGCTATGAACATTAGGCAGCTTTCTCTTTTACTTGTGAGGAAAGAAAAATATACTATTTAAGAATGAACTGAAGACCATATTGTCTATGCGATACTCACCTGGAAACATCAGCTGAAATTGAACGCTGAAAGGAGAAATCTCTTTCTTTCGTCTCTCATTTCTCGGATGAAGCAATTAATAGATTCGCCTTAAAAATCTGTAAGTATTACACTTTTCTAATACTATTAAAAATTATTTATATTGTTTGAAGAAAATAAGAAGATATGAATTTAGATAAAATTTCGTATACGTGCAGTGCCTGGTAATTTTTAATGCATTTCTATAGTAATTCGCTACAAGGCAGAATCTATTTAATGATTTTATCCCTTTGATATTCGTATCACCGTGGAGGTCATTGTAAGGTCAACCTTGCATTTATAAAATGGACCACCTTTATGTTCATATCCAGGTATCTTCAAAGTACTCTCTTTTGGTGATTTTTGTGTGTAGCTGTTTTTGTAGAGTCCTCATCATTGGAAAATGTAATTTATTTAGAAATACAATAAAACATTTGTTAATAAAAATCTCTTAGTCTGTATGCCTCGCCCACATTAGCTCACAGTTGAATTACAATTTGTTTCGTGAACGTCTTTGGCACTTCTTACTATTTCTCACTAATTAATTTATAATGAAGTAAAAATTATTATTTTGACCAACTGATAAACTGCACACAAAGGATCGCCTTGCCTCAGTTACCGTGTCGATTTCTCGCCTTGGGGCAACTGCTATCACATCTACCTTGGCAGAATATTTGATCCGAAATTGAACTTTATTTCTCATATCAATTCCGATCATTTCAAAAGCAACTCCACGTTTGAATTAATTAAAGGTTGGTTCAAGGAGGTCTCTAACCTTCAAATTAGTTAAACATTATATAACTTGTTTGTCAGGCCACTGCTTGAATATGCTGAGAGTCAGGAATTATTTTTTAGCCATTCGAGGAAAAGAGATAGGACGACTCCTTATACGCTCTCGATAGCCACAAACGCAGATCTTCCGGTATCGCGGGGGGCTATTTAGTTTCTATGTGGTTGTGTCCATGGACTTTCCTGACGGTCTAGAATCTTTTTTAAGCTGCATTGAGTCCATTGACTTTTTTAATATATTCTACGTAATCAAAACAAAACAAAATTTCCTTGAAAATAAATTTGAAGAGCAGTATTTTATGGCATTTTTGTCATCGCGAAAAAATAGTAGGGTAATATGGAATAGTGTACGTGGTAAATCTGGAATGTTTTTGATATACTTTCAGGATCACCATCGTTTTGTGCAGCCGAAAAATAGTAGTTCTCGGGACACTAAAATGTTTGCTGGCCCTTAAATATCCCATTTTGCCTTTCCTAACAGCTGATATTGCTTCTGTCATATTCTTTTCATCCCACTTTTTACATCCCTTACGTTCTTTACTTATTACTGGCATTTCTGCAAAAGAAAAATTGAAACTTTTTTCTCTTTTTTCCGTTTTCAACTTTTTCAGTTTTTATTTTAAATTAAACGAATTATTTTTTGAAGATATCTAAACAAAACTAACTCACTCTGAATAGCGGAAGGGTAATATGGAATACTATTTCATATTAACCGACATATGCATTTTTAGTTTCGTCTTAAAGGTCTTATATCAGTACGGTTATCTAATTAGCATGACGCTACACACTTTTACTTACCTTTGCAAACGGTTACACTTCTACAAAAATATTGAACTGAAGCTAACAATAACTCAAAATAAAACTTTTTTTGATCACAAATGTCAAAAAATTGGAGGTTATGTCACCGTCAGGAGATTTCGTTTAAAGGTCAATTTACATTACTGCAACATTGTAAGCAAACAGTGCGAGTGGGATAGATAAAGCTAACATGATAAAATACGAAAAAAGACAAAACATATGCCAACAAAATTTTACGAGCTAAAATGTCAGTTTCCCCGCTGGAATTGAATTTTTCTTTCCCCTTCATTCTTGGTCCTTTTTTTACACATATCATCAATCAATAAAACCATCTCGTTCAGGTATTCAGTAAAAAAACATGTTGCTGCTATGTAAATTGGCCTTAAGACACCGCTTATGTTGTTGTTAAACCAATATATTTAAACTATTCTTCAAAAGATGGAGTCAATAGTTTTCTCGTAAAGGGGTATTCCACAACACCCGACCTATTCCATTATACCCCCGGCTACTCTATTATTAGTCAATAAATGAATTATGAATTATTAACACATTATGTTTTTCACAGAAACATAAATCAGCAGAACAACAACAGAAATCTTCGAAGTACAATAACAACAACAAGACACTCAAAACAATTTACAAAAAAGTTCATGCATGTTGTAACAAATAATGAATAAAACATAATCCAAAAAGATTAAACAAGCTTTTACAAACAGGAAATGTTAAAAGGCACTAATTATTAATAAAAAAAGAGAAATTTCACAAAGAAAACAACTTTTGACAGGTGTTGAGCAATTACTAGGGCTC
>QYTT01088241.1:24055-56816 GCA_006980735.1 Dasypogon diadema | reverse complement strand
GGGGGTAATACTTGCCTGTCGGTTTACCTATGTTTTCATCGACCAGAATCATGTGTTTCAGATCTAGATGTACTTTCATGAATGTTTTATATTCAATTTCTAGCTCTTTGTTATTTGCTAGTTAAGGAAGGTCCTGTGTGCCAAGGCCATCTAATGAACCTGAAACTATTTATAACTGAGCAATTTTTGAGGTCTGAAAGGTCAGCTGTGCAGTATGTTTTCGTAAAGAAGAAGAAGAAGAAGAACTGAGGTGAACCTGTCACTATTTGATTATTTAAACATTTTTTTAATATCAAATTGTTTTCTCAGTATCAATATTTGTTATATTGAGTATGATATTAAAATATAATTTCAACAGCACACTCGTCTGATCCATTTTTCCGGTCAATTTGACAGTAGCACAGCCGATTTTCTTAATTAAGCTATCTCAGCGAATATGCGTACCTGAACTTTAATACCATTTGTGCTAATCTTACCTGTATCTAAGCGGGGTTCTACCGTAGATGGAAAGGAATTGATGTTCTGTTATTGACGAACTAATCCGACTTCCAATGTAATGTGTGTAATGTGTATGCTTCAGTTAAGTTTACCATCCATTCGTAGATTCTCAGTAATACCAGTTAAGTAAAAGTATCTCAATAACAAGCATAAATTAGTACAATTATTGAAAAAAAAACTGTTACTCAGTAAAACCAAAATCTTTTTTTTCTGTAGTCAATAGGTTTCTTTTCACTGAAACATGCCAAATAAAATTTACAGTATACAAACAAAAAATATATCCATCTATTTTATTGCTTTACGTTTATTTAAACAAATTTACTTCAGTATCTCATTTTGAGTTTGAGGAAGAGAGTTATATTTTGAAGCACTTTTCCCATCACTTTATCTTCTTATTTTTTCTCTAAAGGGGTATTTCAGCCTCAATGAGCGATTGTAATTTTTTCACTGGGTTTGGTCGAGTCCCCAAGGAGTAGGTTCATATAATAATCTCTTGCTTAAACGACCAATTAAAGTTAACTGTTTTATACTTTTATATAGTGAAACATATTCCCAAACCTAATTAAATAAAATTAATCAAAAATGGGCTGGAATAAAAATGGGCTCTCTTTACTTCTCCCTAACCCTCTAGTTTTCACCTTGCACCTAAGCCGTAAATCTTTGCGTTGTTTTTTAAAACTAATTATTTCTATTATAACCCAAAATTACTAAACATCATCACGTTGTAATCACAATTTCCAGCAAAAACCAGGTAAGGAATTCATTGAAGTCGGTAACGATTATCGAAATTCTAGTTTTAATTAGAAATCTGTCGTCGTTTCCTTGCACGTTATCAAGGACTTGCAAATCAATGACTCTGTCAGAAATATTCGAACACGTAAGAAATTTCAAGTTATCCCTAGCAACTGAACTAATCCAATTATAGTTGATTTCTTATGAGGATCCGAGCGGAATGTCTTATCCATGCAAATATCACAACTTAGAAAGCCACAAACTACCCCCTAATGACAGGAAAGCCATTAAGGTATGTTCAAATTGGCCACGAATATTCCATACATTCCCCTCCCTAGTTGAATTTATACAATCTTTGCAACATGTATTCATGCACCCGACATAGACACAGGAGGCGTCCCACTCTGTATCCCTTAAAACACTATGGAACATCTCATGCATACTGTCCCAACCCCAAGCATTGATCAGTCCAAATTAACCGTCTGCACTACGTGTTTTGCATAAACAAACGACAAAAGCGTTTTATTAAAATTTGCAAAGTGTTCATCATGTGGAGAATCTTAATTTCGAGATACCGCAAGGCACTCAGCTCGGCCCTCTTGTATTCCGGTATCGACATAATTTCAGATGGAGTGTATTCCGGGGATGTACGCATGTGTTTGTGTTAATTTGCATATGATCAGGCTAGTTAGCTACTTACAAATGTAACATAGTTACGGAGGACAGTATGGAGGACGGCTGACGGAGTGTTGATTCATATTTTCTGGAGCTGAGGAAAAACTTTCGACCAATTAGCTCAACACAAGCCCATGTAGCAAATTATCTTGTTTCGGAAAGATTCAGTATTATTTTGAATAAATTTGTCAGGGCTAGGGGGAGGCTGACGGCAGAAGGAAATAAGTTTAACAGGTTGTGCGGATGCCAATGTGACAGGATTTCCCTCCCAGACTAGTCCTGTTTCGGAGCGGACGACTTCCATTACCGAATAGTTGTGTGCAACAAGAACGTAGTGTTAAACGAACTGTGAATTTTTTTACTCTATCACTTTTCACTCAAGGACAAACGAGCTGGCACTGGGTTGAGATCGACGAAAGGTTAAAAGGAACGTAGCTGGGACAGGCGGTTAGTTATAATCAGTTCAGCAGCAGGAGCATCAACAAAGCATTCAACAGAGAACGAGTTGCTTGGATGGAAAAAGCAACGCCGTTCGTTATGACTTTTCCTCTATTTACTTAACCATTGAGCCTCGACATTAAGGGAAGGCTATAGGAGGTTGTTAGTTGAATGTGAGTTGGAGCTTCCAACAGCATTACGGATACAGAACAGCAACAGCACAGTATCCTGATAGGAGAAGCAAAGAAAACATCTTCCGGTTTGTACTGAATCGTGCCACGAATTTTTTATAACTTTTCAGCAAGAATTTCCAGGTTTTACCAAGCGAAATTTTCTTAAGAGGACGTGAGAGGAAAGGGTCCAGGATATGGGGATAGTTAAAAGGACACTCATTCATTGCTCCCGATGCAACCTGGTCGAGTTTTCGTTTTATTTAATTAGCGGCACTGGATTAACTCTTGCTCTTTAATTGCCTTGATGGCGGCCACTTCAACTCCAGTTCTTTTCATTTTCTTTTCTGTGGCGCATTGCAGTAAAATGTTTTTGGGCATTTGGAAAACCCAATGGAAATGCAAATTAATATCTTTGTATTGTATAGTTATTCTTTGAAATTTTAATTAAGGTTATATCATTGCGAATATTTTTTTTATTGTTATTCGCCTCCAATGCAATGATTTTACCTCTTAATGATGTTATTAATACCTCGAAGAAGTCGTGCGACAGTAACTGTGATTATATTATATGCAGAATTTTGAATAATGAAGGCTTGTTAATTGACCCGAACTTGAATATTATTCCTGCAATGTGGACACCCACGCCGGTGGTCGAGCGGGCTGAGGCGCACGTTTACAGATTTTCTCCCTTGTTAGTGTGGGTTCGAATCTCGTACGGGACACGGCGATTTATCTGGATACCAGTGGTTGAGTAGAATTACTTACAAGAATTGTACTTCTGAAGCCACTGGGATGCTGCACAGTAATGATTTCATGCCAAATATTGTGGCTCACTTGCAACATTTGTCAGGTTAAACATTTCCCAATCTCCCTATCCTTAATTTCCTCCCATCTAAGCTATGCTGTGTGCATCATCCCCTGAGATTAGGCAATACTTTAAAAAAAGGACAACTAAAAAACAAACAATATCCAAAAATAAGCACGGAACAAAGGGACATTATTTGGGGAGGACGGAAGGTGAGCAAGAATTTCCCAATTCAAATTTCCTATAGCGTTTCGTGCAGCAACGGCGCTGGAGCATTATACCATTTCGATTGACTTGACTCCCTGATAAGACTGCCTTTGATGATGGTTTCGAGACCTTACATTAATCTAACCATTTCCCATTTCCTGTCACAATTTGTTTGAGAATTGCAAACAGTAACTCTCTGGTTACTTTGATTACGATTGGCCTGGCTTAATTCGTAAGGAACCCAGTTTCTAAGATTTTGGACCTTACTAAACGATTCTAATTGGTTGCAAGTAATTTTTTGAGAACAGTTTAATAGTGGACCCAAAAGGGCTAGCGCTAATATCCAACCGCCGAGATTGACCTATGTTTGGGTTTAAAGTCATATAGTTGACATGGTCAATAGGCTTATTTGCCGATTCGACTTTGTTAGGAATTGAAGAGCCAAAGAAATGTGTCTGCACGAGAGACTTAATGGTTCTCTTGAAGCTTTCAGATGGGATCCATTCAAGTGATTCTTAGTAATGACTTTGTGATCTTTCGTATATATTTTTCAGGTTTTCCTTTTGGATTTTCTTAGTACTTCATTGTAATTGGTAAGAGTAGTTCTGCATTCCTCTCAGTGTATGATAAGTCTTCAACTCCAGGAATTTCAAAATTTTTGAACAAACCTAACACAACAAACCGTGTAGTATCGCTGAAGATTTTGCCCAATAGTCAATAGTAATTCCCATTAAGTGAACAAATGTTTCACCCTGTTAAAATTGAGTTATGTCACTTGACATTCTGTTGCTACTTGTTGTATTCCCCATGCACGACATATTGCAAACGAAAAGAAAATAATTTTGCTTATATAAGAAAATGATTCCGAGGCCTATTCACGCATTACACCTACTTACATAGGGGAAATAGAGCGGCAAAACTCATCCCTCTAGCGAACCACATAAAAAGTGCAAATTAAAATCTGCGAAGTGAAAAGTTTTTTTGAAAGCTTCAAATTCGATTACTCAAAAGTGCTTAATTTGTCACTGAGTGGGTCGCTGAAAATCCCTCAAAACAGTTGCCGCTGTAAAAAATATACGGGAAACTTTTCAATGTGTTTTTATCAGCAGAAATTGGGGCAGCGCCCAGAGAACGGGGTAGAAATCCTGTTTCAATGCTGTCGACTTCGTCCCTTCAACCCCCATTAGTTGAAATCAATATTCGATAACGGAAGGAATAACGGAGGACCCGCCACCACCAGTTGGATAACAACAAAAGATTTGGCGAGTAATAAATTATTGTCCTCAAAATTCAATTACCAGCGATTTTTTTACCCATGAAAAATTACTTTTATTAGATTTGCGCGCGCAATAAATTAACCCCCTTCGCTACGGTTATTGGAAAGTTATTGTTGGATCTTTTTTTGATTTCGGACGATTTATTTTGGTGAAATTAATGAATTGTGTTCGTTAGATGGAAAAAGGGTAGCGAAGGCTTTCAAACCTTTCAGGCAAATTTGACTGAATTTTATCAAATTCCTCGGAGCTTTTATTTTATTTATTATTATCATACTTTTCTGGTGATAGCAACTGATTGCGGCATCCCTAACTCGAATGTGGGCCGGTATTTTGGGGAAGATTTTCCAGAGGGGTGGAATCGTTTAAAAGAAGTGGTCGAACTCGCGATTACCTTTGAATAAAACAAAATGGAAAAATCAGGTGCTGCCTTTGTGCAGCAATTTTCCGTCAATCAGTCAACAACAATTCGGAATTTTTAATCAGCCAATATTTGACCAAATCAATTAGCGAGTTCGGGTTGACAATTTGATTGCAGTCCACCCGGAATTGCATCGGCAAATACGGGACTTGGAGACGGTCGATTCCCTCGCTAATCGGGAAATATCTTCGCTCCTCGTTTTTTCCATTTATAAAGGGTAAACATTTGCTTTTGTTTTTCAATCAGATCCAAACGGGCTGGACGGAATATTTTGGGTCCGAGGTCCGCCCCGGTGCAGTCTGGTCCCTCGATTATTGAATGGTCAGCGGGTCGCCGCAAATTCTGGGACATAACTTGTGCAAATTGTGCTCACCTGTGTAGTAAATTAAACGCATTTGGGGACATGAATTCATGCAGTCCGCACTTCGGCCATGTGCCCAGCCCCACTCCAGCCCGGCCGAAGTGAATATTCCGCCCAGAGCAATTTACACATGTAATCTGCAATTGGACCACAAACGATTGACTTTAAATAATTAAATGTTGAATTGACAAATTTGATTAAATCCAATTAAATTTATTGATGTTTCTGTTAAATTTTACGCTTACCTGGACATCATTTCGGCGGGCCCCCTTGGATCGCCCCAAACACGTCCTGCACCTGGCCAAGCACTTTATGTCTGCCCGTCAGATCTGGTGGCTCTCTAGTGTTTCGTGCTCAACGCAAATCTGATTTATAATTAAAATGAGCATTAGATGCAAGGTAAATAGAAATTCTGGGGCTGCAGAGTGATGCACCATGCACCAGTCTGTTGCATTGGCGGCCGGATGATCGATGAATGTACGCACAGATGATACTCTGCTCCAGCGGAGCCACATTTGCGGGGGTGAGCTAAAAAATTAATTAAATCATCTGTCAATATTTTCCTTTAAAATTTTGAAATCCAATTAAGGGGATCAGCGAATGGAATACGATTAATGCTGATGAGACTATCGATTTGAAATGTATCGGTCTACTTCATTCGTACAAAAGTCCAGTTCTTAGCGAACGTAACCACTGGTGAGAAGAATATTGGCTACCTCTTTGACGCGTTCAAATGGACAAACTGGATGTTCACTAATTGGAAACTTGCTCCTTGTGGATGGATTGTTGTATCGTTGTATCGAATATTATAGGAATATCAAATATTATAGGAAACTTATTGAAAATGACATTAACGCTAAGGTAGAGAAACATCTGGATCTTAGAGTAACTATACTCGTTCATCGCTAGGAATTTATCAAGCATTAATTACATAAGTTGACGTCATGTATCCAATGCCTGTTCATCTACACGGCACAAATTATTTCACAAAAACATAATTCACAGTTATCTCTTAAGTTATACCAACATTACGATTGTAACGACCCTCAGAAGATCGTAGCTGCCTCTTTGTATGTATGGCACCTTTTGAGCGTATCATCGGTAGCCAGCGGTATTAAAGGAAGGCATGAATACCTTTTTTCATAACTCTAAATAACTATGTAGGATTAACATGTGTGTTGTAGTTGGTCATATATTAAGAGGTCCGAGGTGAGCAAATAATTAATTGTCCAGCGTTTATCTGTAATCGCCACTTAAATTTCGGACCACAGTGTTCTACGTTTAAACACTCCCAGCGTTATTTTTTATGTTTCCTTAGGATCCACACTTCTGAGCCCTCTATCGTTTTTTTGTCGAATGCGGAAGAACTGGAACACTTTCTCAAATGTAGAGTAGAAAAGAGAGTACAAAACCAGGAATTAGCATGACCGCTTTCAATCACTCGGTTGACCTAGTAAAACCCAGGATGCTCTACTACCCTTTTTTGCCTGCTTAGTGTGGTTCATCGAGGAAGTAGTGTCCTTAAGATTTATATCCTTTTACTGAGAGCGATGGGCAATGGTATGGTAAATGCGTTATCCATCTCCTCACCGCAGCCTCTACAATTGTTTGACCATCCAATTTTGTGTTCGTTTGCTCTGCTCCACGAAAATGGTGATCAGCAGTCATAATGATGTCGGAGAAATTTTGATTTTAAGTTTAAAATTGGTGGCCCATAGGGTGTGGTTCAGAAGCTGCAACCTCCCGTGACAGCTTGTTTGCCTTCTCATTAGCGTAGATGACTCTGTCGTCTGAATTTCGTTTCTTTAAAATCCCGTCGCCCTGAAGCTACCAGATTTTATTACACCACCGCGTAGAGAATCCTTCCATCTTTCAACTGAATTTTTGAACACCCCCTCGCCCTGTAAATAGTATATTTCATTGTAGTATCGTGTAGAGGACATCTCTTTCTCTTTCATTTGAGACCACACACATACTAATGTTTTAATTAGTTCTCGAGATATCAGTCCTCTTGCCTTGTTTTAAGTTAACAACTCATGTGCCCACGTGAGCAGATAGAGGCCATACGCTCTTTTGCAAACGCATGCGTACAGGAGTTTTTACTCGCGAGCTGTGAGTTGTATTGCACATGAATGTGCGTTTCCGAACCCTGCAATTTATCACAGCAAAAATGGTTATTACTCGCGTGGGATATGAAAAAGAAATAAACAGGCAGCCGAATAAGTAAAGTAATTACAAACAGAGACTGAAATCATTATGACTTTAGACATAAAACCCTATTATTAAATATTATTTATCAATTGATATTTATGAAATTGTGAATAAAAAGTAAATATTGATTTTGAAATTGATGATCGGAAATAAGACTCGACATATGAATTTTACGCTAAAAAGTATAATTAACTATCATATCATAGTTCAATTTTTATTATTGCGTTCAGTCGTAAAATTTATGGAGTGAGCTTTATTTTATAAATCTTAGATAACGAACACATCTTGAGTTTTATTTTTTTGATCTGAAATAAAACTCACAGAGTACTTTTTATACATATATTTCGTTCGAAAAAAAAATAAAACTCAACTTTGTTTGAAAGAAATTAGAGCGTCGCTTTGGACAATTTTCTGGCTAGAATTGAGAATATATATATATATATATCAATCGTTTCAGATATTCAAAGATAAATAAGAACTCTGACGCAGTACCTTAAACACATTGCAACGAAATATCATAATTTCGTGGAAAAAATATCACCTTGGCTGGAGTTTCTGTATGAAATCAAAATAAAATTCATGTTAAAATGTGTACTTTGACTTTGAATTCACTTTTGAGATACTTGCTACTGAGATACTTCCGAAATTGCTTTCTACGAAATTACATAATTTCACTGCAGTGTGTCGGAGGCTTTAAATTTTTACAAACTTTGCGTAGATTCTTAAAATACATTTTAATGCAAAAAATTTCGACTGAAATTGATTAATTTCCTTTAAGGTGGGTGTTGGTCAGATGTGAGTTTTCTATTTAAAAATAAGACTGAAGTTTTATATTAAAGAAACGAAATGTTTATTCCATAGAGTTGTCTGAATTCAAAGAATATAACATTCAGGTTATGGGGTATATGTGTTTGCCTCTAATTTGATGATATATTGTGCAACTATGACATTAATATACAGTGGGTAAAACAAGTTAAGGCAGAGTTGTATAGATATGCAATCTGAAGCGAACTCAGCACATCGATTAATAATTAATAGAATAATATACATATTGATTGCTGAATTATGTACATATAAGCAAAAAAAGCTATCTCGATAGAAAGGATTTTGGAGACGAGTAAAAAGTATTCTTTTTATCGCTGCTATTGTTGGACGTGGCTGACGAGTTTCACGGGTACACAACGACAATTTTCTCCTATGCTTTTTTTTTAATCGAAACGTAAACTCTAATTTCCAAAGTTATTTGTACAAAATTAGTTGAACAAACTTCATGACATTCATTGTTTAGACAAATTTCGTGAGTAATACTACCAATACTAATTCAATATATTTCCTCTAACAGACTAGGGCATAATTTACCATATCCTAAGTGACCGTTATTACAATTGTTTCCTACCAGCAATTCAATTTTATAAGTTTATAGTTAGAAGCAAAGAAAAAGAGAAATCTATAATTACAAGTTTAACGACCTAACTCTTAAATTTAAAGCTTATATAAGTGAGTCCATGATGGTCTGATGATCCTAATTCCTAATTGTTCCGAGACTCTACTCTATTTGTGTAACTAGTGTAAATTTTCCGTCTCCTTTGTCTTTCAAATCTTTCCATTAGCTCCTTTTCGTCTTTTGTTATGTTTTCCTACTTTTCCAAAATTGAAAATTCCCCTCCTTCTCTTCTTTTGCTTTTCCTTTAGTTCCTTTTCACCTTGTGTTACGTTTTTTTTTTCTTTTCTCTACATTTCCTTATATGTTTGCCCCCTTTTTTTCGAAGACAGATCCTCCTTTCCGATTTCCGATAATTCGCTTCTCCTGTAACAAAAGAAAACTCCGAGCAGTACACTGGCTCAACCTTATCACGAATATAGGGCCTTGGACAACGTAACAGCTAGTTAAAAATAAAAGAACGGAAATATATAAATTATTAAATAATTTTAAATAAATTATTTTAATAATTATTTGTGAATTTATATATTTTCACTTGGTGTCATATGTGATATTTTTCCTTGAACAAAAATGTAATAATTATTTGCGGTCCCTGATTATAAAAACTCGGAGCTGACAGAAACTGTGTGCTTCCCGAGCTGAAATTTGTTAAGGCATGTCCTTACACCGTCAGGGCCAGATCAGGATGTAGGACGGTATGTCATATTAGAAAATTCCTGTCAGGCCCCCATCAGTTCCTACTGTGAAGTGACCTATTAAGATTTTTTCAATCGAGCCTCGATCTCTTTGATTTCGATAATTTTTACAGAACGCAGCCATTTCATAGCTAGCCTTGTCTAGTCGTATCATGGCGTGCCATGCTGTAATATAATTTTCTATTTATCTGTGTATTTTGTGGCGCAATATATCTTATAATGTATTATAAACACATAAATAAATAAATAAATCTTCTAAATCTTCTAAATTAATATAATAGAAACAATAACCAGGTGGTTTGAAAACTTACTACTTATTTTATATGAGTACAATTTTATATATTACACAAAATGTTAAGTTACATATGAACTTTATTACATTGAGCCGCATCAAAAAATGTCGATTAGGGCAACACAAAACTATTTATTAAGGTTCCGATTTAATAATTTTATTTGGGCCAAGTAACGCCAAACTGGGCCAGGACTGTTTTAGCCTGATAGGGTCCGAACTCGCAACATCGTTACATTTTGGATCTGCGCCAGCTCAGACTTTCCTATCACGGCCTTGATAAAAATCGGGCAAGCCAGACCTGTGCCAGATTTTAGCCCGGACTTTTTCCTGCTCGACCAACTGAAACTGAATTCGAAGCTCTCCTTGTTTTTTTTTTAATTAGACAATTAGTAAAGTCTACTGCAGCGAAATTACTTTGTTCAATTGTCCAAAGGTCGATGTTTTTAGATTAATCAGCGATTTATTATAAAATATTAAACCTCTGTATGGGACCGAAACTTGGGCTCCGTTTTTATTGGAGAGAAATGTATACATTCTCCAACATATAAACAAATTTAATCTGATATAATAAGGAAGCAAAAATATGCTACAATCTCTGCTCCATCCGGATACAAGCAATGAACCTTTTCCTTAATATCGCCATTATCTAGCTTCTAGTACAAATTTACATGGTGAACATTGAGAATTTTGCCCACAATCAACGATGCGGTTATATACTCCAGACCCAGGTCAGGTCAAAAGTAGCAATCCGGATCCTGACTAATTGCAATGTGACTTTCGAGTGAGGCATATCAACAGCCTTTTTGGAGATCTTACATCGTTCAGCGTCGTTTATGCTGCCATAAAAGGAGAAAATAACGACGGCCTGCGGATAAATCGAGGGGGCGAACGCTCTAGGATGGCTTTGAATTTTAAATTGCGCCTACGGACATGGAATTTTTGATAAAATGAAAAGCTCCGAGATTTGGGAGACGCGTTGCTTCATGTGAGTACACAAGCGGATTTGGATAGAAATTCAATTCCGGAGATTATGGCGCTTCTGCATTTAACAATAACCCAAAATTTAAATGGGGAAATAGAAATTTTACGTTTTTGCGATAAGGGACGCGGGCTTATCGCTGCCGCGATTCAACCACCTCAATTTCGCCCACCCACAGTCGATTAATATTCTGCTGGGGATGAGACAGCAACGCTCTAAACATACGTACAACATTTAAATAAGGGATGATACCACTTCCCGTACACCCTACCATCCCCGTGCCAAAGACCAAAATAATTCGGGCACAAGAGCTCCTTTTATTCCTCACTGATTCTGTTACTCCGAAAGGACGCTATATTCTGGAGAACTTAATCGAATTAACGTAGCACCCTCGCCCCTTCAGTCCTCGCCGCAGAGACAGAACTTTTTGAGGTTGAAAGATTAAAGTAAATAATTACCTTGAAAGTGTTTCTTGGATTAAGCTATTTGCATACGGCAACATTTCAGCGGAGTAAGGCTGGGCGACAAGGCGAATCTCTACCCAACCCCACGCTGAGTCTCTTCATTTCAATTTAAATGCAGATTTCTAATGCAATTCAATCAAGAATTTTCGTTATAATCTTTAAAGCTGAGTTTATAATTCTGTTTCCGTGGATTCCCCCCTTTTCTACCTCTGCTGTTAACAACCTGTTTGATGATGTAATGGGGTGTGATTTGATTCTGAATCCGAACAGATGTGAATATTGCGCGCGTTTAATGCAAAATTCCAATGAAAGCGAATACTAAAAGAATTCTGTCGAATCTACCTTTCGGTTTCAAGACATAACTGAGACTCACAAGATCTTTCATATATATTATAAATTTTTTCTTTAATATTTATGTGCAGTTAGCAATGTCAGCGTTTATTCGTAGGATTGTTAGATCTTAATCCCTTTTAAGACGAAATTCCCGAGTACTTCTTCCACCAGAAAGTGTGCCTCCTCCGTGGAGCTCGACTCGATAATTGACGAACTTCTTGACGGAGACCAACTTTCTAATAATATTCGGGGTGTAAGTGGCCATACTACGTATTGATGTCGTCAGCGCCCTCGTCCATGGATGACCTTCCTTCTCATATTAGCTCCATCTCGGAGGAGGATAGGAAGGAATTGACTGACTGACTAACTATAGAATTCTTCATATGTTTCAAGAATCTGTACATTCCTGACCTCCTTGTGATCTTTAATTCGGTAGTTGACAATTAGACAGACTTTCTTTCCAGTTGGAGACTGTCTGTCCTCATAGGGAACTGGAGGCTAGTAACGGTAGGAGCGATACTCAGTTCAGCGATTGTTTGGATGGTACACCCAAGTCAGTCCTATTGCAATAGGTATTTTTGATAATATTGCAGTAGCTAAGCATTTGGTTCCTTATCATGCAAATCGCCAAAAAAGGTCTTTCGATAATGTCTGTTCACTTACAGCGGTTTATAGGCACTTGAGTGCAACTTTCATTCAAATCAAAAATGTCTATAAACCGGGAGTGAAGATCCAAGTTAAAGTGGAATTTAAACTTCATTCCCAGAATTAAGATATTGTGTAAACGCAACCGGATTAAGACTTTTGATAGTGCGATTTCGACTGAGGAAAATTTTGAAAGATTTTTTTTGGTCTGATAAAGGAACGTTTTTGGTGATATTTTGAATTTAATATCAAGTTCTTGTGTTGTGTAAAGAAGAACAAATGGTTTCTTAAAGCTGCTATTGAGGAAGAGTTTAGGAATCGGCTTTAATTTTAATTAGGAACGTCTTGTGTTTTGAGATACTCGTGTATTTTCGAATTTTCATCCGCATGTCTATCAAGTGTTTTTTAGTTTTCTGTTTAATTTAATATCCATTCACTCATCCAAGGGTTCGAGTCAACAGACCTAAATTTCTTAATCTGAACATGTTTACTATACAACTCTGTAATATTACTTGTGAAAGAGCAGACTTAAGAATGTACACAATTTATTTGTCTTATATATATTCTACTAGAATACACTTGCCAAAATCTCTAAGAAGAACTGGTATCTGGGTGTAATTTGCCCATTTTACTAGGTCTTAAAACAGAAAAACTTAACTCGACACAATTTTGTTTAGGTAAATCAGTAGAAGAAAAATGAAATAGTTTTCCAGCACACAAAAAAGGAATTGACCACAATTAGTGTAACGATAAAATCTACATTAGAAGAGCAAAAGATGAGTGTTGTTACTCGTCGCCATTGCTATCTGCCTGGTGGAATATGGAAGATGTAGATAGTCTTCCAGCGTGAACAATTTGAGTAGCTTAAATCAACATTACAAGAAAAACTTCTCTGGTTTCAAGGCGGAAAATGTTGTTTCATCAGGTTAACGCACCGTCACACACAGCGAAGATGATACAAAAGCTGGAAGAATTCACTAATTCTGCAGTCTCCAAATCATTTTGGGATGAAAAAATAACGAATTCTTCAGAGAAGGTCAGAACAATATTGGAAGAGTGTTTTCCATCACCATTTCTCTCCATTGGAAAATCATTGTAGATAATGAAGGAAAATATATTTTAGGTTAACTGTATAGGGGGGGGTGGGGGTGGGGGTAGCATATGTGGCAGTTCTCACTGTTTCCAGGATAACAGCCCTTGAAAATGTGTAGTCTTCTTTTAGAATGAGGTCCGTATAGTTTGAACTGAACATTGTTTGTCCACCGGTATGACGCCATATCGTAGAGAACATTTTTTCCTTTTCATTTAGGAGCTATAAATCTTCAAATTGAAAATTTTGGCATAACTTGGAATCCATAAAAGTTTCCCTCTAATTTAGTACACGGCATGTACCCACCCTGAATGAAAAAATGCACTAAAAATTTCATAAAATGATGTCTGAACTAATAACAGACCCCTGAGCCTAGATCGTTAGAGGTTAAACTCACAATTGACAAAGTCGGCCATTTTCTCGGTCTAAGGTACGTTCAAATAAATATCTAGAAGTGATCCCTGTGGAAGACGGTAGGCAAATAAACTTCTTATGCTTCTTCGGCTTCGCGATGGGATTTTGGCTTCAGGATTGAGAACCTCAAAGTGCTTACTTATACAGCAGTGAAGGACTTCCAACATCGTTTGAGGTCTAGAAGCTTTGCGACAGGCTATTTTTCAAGAACCAATTAGTTTTCCCCTCTACTGTTAGACAGTCTAAAGATAACAGGCGAACAGAGAGCTAGATAGTTTTTACACTCCAACGACATGGCTACAAATGAAGGAACTGATGCCTCCAACCTCTAGCTGACATGCAGAAGATATATAACATATATTGTATTGTATTGATATAGATACGTGTGCAAAAACTATTAGGTTCTGAATTTCCAACTCACGAAAGAAGCCTGATTATCTTATTCTTGAAAGACGTAGAATATTTCCTATATTTTTGCTAGTTAGCGTTAATTAGTATTTCCTGACATCTGAGTAATGTCGGGAATGAGTTCCGTACGAGCTTCAAATCCCGTTGCATTAAATTACCACACGAGCATCAGAAACATTTCTTCAATCTCAAAGTTTTAAATTATGCTGTTATTCTAATTCGCTTTGCCTCGTCTCCTTTTTGAAAATGTTCCTCGGGATACGGGCACGGGATAATAATGTAGTTTGACATAAAATTCCTTAATTTCCTGCGAAAAAGATAAAGAGCGCATAAATAATTGGAATTAAGACAGTACAGCTCCATAATTGCCATCACTACAGGCGCACCTTCCGCACTCCTCCTGGCCAGCTACTCGCTAGTCACACTAAGCTGCGGTTACTGCCGTCCAGGATATCCAGACTCCGCTCTAGCTCCAGCCACAATGTTGGCTGCGGCGACTGTGGTAACCGTGGCGACCGTGGCGTATGGGTAATTGTAATTAAACGTCAGATGAGTTCCTAATTTATGATTATGAAAGCGATAAAAATTTTCGGTGTGCGGACATTTCACTTTTTTGTCCTCCGCAGAAGGCACTGGCTAGCCCACCTATATATACACGTATATAAAGCGTGTCGCACCCTCGACGTTCCGGCTGCCATCACCCGCCCACCATCCATCCCCTATCGGTTTCATCGCAATCCTGATTTGGGGGCGCTTTTTTTATCTGTGTGGCTAACGAAGTATCACCGTGTGCGGCCCCGGTACCCGTCAGCTCCAAAAGACAAAAAATTAACTCAGCAAAAATTGGCCGTTCGTAATGAATTATCGTCGTAAATGGATGTATTGTGAAAATTACGAGAATTTAAGGGATGCCATGGATACGCGCATTAACTTAACGAAATGATTGGTTTTATGGCATGATAAAATTTGGGATGGACACAATCTTCAATTATGTGGTCCGAGCCCCTTTGATTGCAACCAGGGCATTTCGCAGCAAATTGTTAATTTACTACTGAATAAGAAGAAGGTTTAAAACTGTGATTTTCGTCCAATAATTTATTGTGATTAAATCCTGGCTTTTGCAGCTAAATGCTTTTTTGATTCACACTAAAAATGAATGTTTTGGGGAAGGGAGGCAATTTGTTGATTTTGCTTTTCGAAAAAAAATCTACCTATAGTCCTGTATATACTTGATAGGGTGGTTGGCTCATTTATCAAACCCTTAACTCTGCTTACGTTATAATGGAATAAGTTCAAAAAGCTCCACCTAAAATTATTTTAAACCAGGCCTGTCCCACCTATTGGCTTCCTGCGGCCAAATTTGAACAAGATTATTGCCTCAGGCTACAAAAAAAAATATGCCCGGGTATTAAAAAAAATAACTGCATACAACTTTCATAATTCCAAGAAGTTTACGATTTTCTATTGAGCCGTATAAATTGCAGCTTTGCGTCGCGGGTTGGGCAAGTCTGATTTAGAGAGAGTATGTATCGCCGCTATACAGTGTGGTCCGGAATTTTCGTTTGGAATATTTGATGTGAGCGCTTTTGCGTTAATATTTCTTCAATATTTGAAGCAAAGTGCTGTATGAATATGGACTTTGAACGCGCCCTTAATAAGCATAAAAATAAGGGTTGAATGAATTAACTTAAAGAACTTTTATAATATGGCCAAAAATGTAAGTCAAGGTACCTGAATTCATGGAAAATATAAAATCCACCATATGTCGAAAACAAAGCAGAATTCGGCCCATAGTCATATAAAGTTTTGGACTGCATTTCAGGTCTACTATCAGCCCTTTGAATTTCTACCATCAATTCCGGACCACCCTGTATAACGAAATACCTGCTTAGTACTCAAGGGAAAATTGAAATGATTCTAATGCAAAATGCTTTCAAATGTGAATTTCTGTGTACAAATTTTCTCTCTTCTTAGATCCATTTCTTTTTTTACAAAAATCACCCTTTGAGAACAAGAATTGCACTCACCACTGTTCTTAGTTTGTTGTGGGGTCATTCCATGTAAATCAATATGCAAAATATAAATTTAATTTGGGTAACGTTAGCAAGCACAGGCATGCAAAAGGGCACAATAAACAAAATATATTACATGTACAGGGTGTCCCAAAACCCAACGTCAAGCCGGGACCAGTTCATAAGTGTTCATTAAAAAAAATAGATGTCTGATCATTTCTGAGATTCAGGTATTTTTTGTTAATTGTGAAAATCGCCACCCAGCACCCTACTTTTAGATACTGTGACTACAAATTTGCATATTTTTTAATAGTAATGCTTGTTACGCAATCCTGACTAACCCTCCTATTTGTCACAATTCCAAATAACACCAAAAGTTTCATACTTTTTAAAAAAACATTATTTTTCATCAAGTTTATGCGATCTCACAAATGATCAGTCATGAAATTTTTTTTTATAGTTTTTTATGAACACTCATAAACTGGTGTATCCACTGATCCCGGCTTGACGTTGAGTTTTGGGGCACCCTGTATGTTCCATAAATGGATTCATACATGTCAAAATATGTTTTAGAGGGCTGGAAATGTAGAAAAGGTGATCTACTAAACTTCACTAATCCTAAGCCTATTCGGTCATGGCAGGTATACATGGGTAAGATAAACCCCAAATAGATTTCGATCCACATGATCTTAATAAATTCTTTACGGCATATAAATATAATCCATATACGTAATTAATATCAGCATATATTCGTCGTCAGAGAGGTGAACCATTTTTCTAAATACAGTTTTTATCCGGAAAACACTTTAAAATGTTCTAATTTCGCAAACCTCGTTAAAAATTGTAAACAACCCACGAGTTCATCCTTTTATATATTCTTAGTTATATTCAGTTAGAAGAAGATCAACTTAAGCACTGTTGTGAATTAAAAATCATGCATTTGCTACCTCTTAATACGAAAATAATAAAATAATTACGAAATACAATAAAGTTAAATAATAAGGGAAGTTTTCGAGGAAAATTCAATTTTTGTAAAATTTGTTGAACAAAAATTTTTTCCATATTTGAAAGGCAATATTTGTTGAGTGAAAGCGCATACGTGATAAGAGTTGACAAGTATATAAAGCCCAGCTAATTACCTGTGAAACAAGATCAATTAGATTTTCATACAATTTCTTTAAGCCGCCATATCTCAAGGGAGATTGCATACATTTTTTCCTCAGACTGAGCCAAGGAATCACCCCTTAAAGGAATAGCATCACAAATCGGGACGCTCTCTATATAATCTCGTCAGAGAGATATCAGACCTCTACGGAGAGTTGTTAGGCGGTTCCCTAACATCGATGTCTTTTGTTATTTCCAACATTTGTTGTTGTTTGTTTTTACGTCGATTAAACCGGGGTGCAGCTTTCCAGGCTAACATAGTACGACAAATTTAAGTCTTAAGAGGACGTCCCTGCAACAGCCCTGGCGTCAGTCATAGATCCATCTGTGAATATAAAAATATTTCCTGTCCTGTATCCGGAGTGATCTCTCGTTGATAAGAGTCTTGTAAAACTTTCTGATTATCCTGACCTTCTTGACGCTATCCTTGGGTACCGTGAATTCCCTGATGTCTTCTACGTGATCCAGGATCCTCATATGCCTACATTCAGTCCCTAAAGAATACCTTGTACCAATCCCCTGCATTCCGAGTGCCGGTACCACTGATATTTTCGTCAAAGATAGATCAAGATGTGGCAACCCCCTTAAGAATTTTTAGATGGCCAACAGCGCAACCGATTAGCGAAAGATTTGATTGGTGTCAATTTGCAGAGAGAAATTGAGAACCTTTCAACTGATTGTTCTTGTTAAAACCTTCGTTGCACCATCCTGCAATCTGTTCCACTTAGCAGCGTTTCTATTTGGCTGCTCGGCTTCGCTGCTCAATACATGTATTCTGTTTCAAGCTCAGACCGACGAGATCCCAAGCACTGTAGTATCCATACTAAATTGTCTGGGAGGCTATCGGAACGTCCCACCCATAGTAGTATATGCACAATGCAAACTGGACTAGTACGATTTGTAAATCATTATCAAACTCTTCTTCGATGCCATACACAATTTATGTACTCTCCTGCCTTTTCGTGCATCCACTACAAATTTGAGAACTTAAATGTATCTGCGTGTTTTTTCCGAAAGAATTGTAACACACTTTGTTACAAAAAATATTAATATGTAAATAATTTGGACATAATAGTAGTTAATAAAATGAAAAAATAAATAATAAAATGGAGTAATGAGAAGACAAGCTAATTGTGTATGATTGTGTTGCTTTTTGATAGAATAAGTTTTTTTTAAAGAAAATATGCGGTATCGTTCACGTGTCAATTATATGCGTGTTCATAGAAATAGATGAAGAAGAAAGGTAAAAAAGAAATTCTTCAAAAACTTTAAAATTCCCTCTTCCAGTTTTTGGTCAAATCCATTTTGTTATCTGTCCTAAGAGAGGGACAGGACACCGAATCGAAACATCGATATTAGCTCTCCAATTGTGCAGCAGAAAAATAAATTCATAAATTTCTTGAGTACAAGACGCCAAAAAGGCAATTATGTAGCAGAATGTAGTGTTCGAATAAAGAATGTAGTAGAAATGGTAAGATAACCATAAAAAAATCGGAAAATGTAGTAAGTTTACTACATAAGTAGTACGACGGTAACACTGATTCTGTGTTGCCCGCTCTAATGCTATAACGTTTCACATTTCACAGTTAACTTCACGTCAGTTATTTTGTGTTGGTTACTATTGTCGACGTTAAAGATGGTTTCTTAATTAAGGTGCACGTGGTAAATTAATAATTTGAGCGCTTTCAGAAGGATAGGTAATTGCCAAGCATTCGACGAACATTGAGTCCTTTTCCTGATAAAAAAATTCAATATTTTACTGCACCTTTGGCTCTAATATTTTGTATTTGAATTACCGCCGAACGAAATCCGAATTTACAGGTGTACTTGATTTAATTTAATCAACTATGGAATTATTGCATAATTCATCTCATCACTCTCAATTAGATTACATTTTTGAAATTTACATATCACATATGATAGCTTACATGTAACGGAGTTAAATACAAGTGGAAATAAGTACAAATTATTTTATGTGACTGATTCGAATAATGGGAAACAAAAAGGAATCATTTTATACCTGTTTGTCTATGCAATAACTCGAGAACCAGCATTTCTGCCTAATGAATCTAGCCACATCTCCCTAGCCTTACATAGCAGGGCAAATTTAAATTTTGAGAGAAGATTCCTGCACCTATTCTGTCGTCCATCCGCCAATGAATATAAAAATATTTCACAATTCCGCGGCTATTTAAAACGCAAAATGCGATGTAACGTTGTTTGCCGGTGCGGTCGGTATTCCGGTCAGTATCTGGTAGGTGCCTGTTTAGACTCAGTGGAGAATCGCCAGAGACTTACGGAGTGAGAAAGCAGGGTTGGTGAAGTCCCAAAGCCGAGAACGCTCTCTAAATCCACTTTTACGCTCAACTCGCGTACTTAGTCCGAGCAGATATACTGCCCTTAATCCGTTTTAATCTAGGAAACTAATCCCTTAAGCCTTCCCACTACTACTCTCAACCTACTGAGGACGGTGAGGAAAATGATTGACTAGGTGACCGGACAAGCCTTGCTCACTAGTAGTGCTGGGGGATAAATTTCGGAAATGGATGGAAAGATATGGCCCAGAAAGGACGATTTGCCTGATTAGAGCACAGCTTATATGTTTTAGGTTCTAATTTCTCGTGCGAATTATATCGGAAGAAAAATTTAGTTACTGACGGAGAATTCTTAATCAGGGAAATGAGGTTCAATTCTTGGGTCACACCGCACTTTCTTCTGTGCCTTGTCCAATACTACTTCTTTTGATCAAGGAAATGCTTAACTGGCAGGCAAAGAGGCTGACTACCTATTTGCAACAGAGGACTGTGTTACTCTTGTTCAAGAAGGTTGAGCTGAAAACCATCATTGGCTTCCTGACTGGAAATCGTCCGTTAAATTAGGATTTGGAAAAGATGGATCCTGTCGAGGGTAATCAATGGATCCTGTCGAGGATTCTACATGGACAGGACTCAAACCCGGAACATCTGTTCTGTGAATGCGGTGGAATTTGACTGGCCCCAACTTTCTTTTTCGTTCTTTTTCACGAATCAAGGTGATACAACTCATTTCCAATGAAGAAATTCCAGCTTAATTTTAATATTCCAGAATTCTAGACGAGCAGAATAGTTATATACGAAAGAGAATATAAACCACAACGCAATGTAGTATATAATTTGTCTTATGAAAAATTGCCAGGTGTTCGAAAGTTCAATCAGTTCACCACATTGTTCTTCACTCCTGCTGACAGAGTGTACACTACAATTATTTCCCGCCGTACATATTTTCTTCGATTTCAATTTCGTGCAAATAATTTCAACTTGAATTGGTAGCGATGGTAAATCGATTTACAGACTGGCACGCCTGTTCGAATGGTTCTGTGCACTCGAAGTCGAGAGCCATAATTCATAGCGTACCGATATACCTGGCCATTTTACTGTTTTTATGTAGTTGCAGCACTTTAAATTGATTCCACTTTGATGTACCTCATAAAATTTAACAGAAAACAAAAACATGCTTTTATGGTACATGCAGGAACAAACCTCAATGGCGGCCGTAATATGCCATTTAAAACAGGGGCTCTACTTGCGATGGTGTATGTAGGCGAATTTCGGGGGAAAAATTGAAATAAATTTGGGAGACTCCGGCAGCGGCTATAGTTTCGATTTGGGAACAGACTGCAAACTCCAATGCTATGTATCATTCACAATCCAATGGTTAACCATGCAGCTACCAAAAATTGCTATTCGAGGCCATTCATTTAATAAGAGTTTTTCAAAAGTGTGGGGCTAACGATATAGGGCGGTTTACCCCTGCCCCATTTCCGCCATTATGAGTGAAAATATTCCAGCAATCGAAATTAATTTATTTACAGGTAGCCAAACCCCCACCTCTAGGTTGCATCTTGTTTCTCTAAGCGATATAAAGTCTCGGGATCGCCTCTTAGTTGTATGTACTTAGTGGCCGCTCCATACCATCTCCATTAGGGCTTAGGGCGGGATACTTATGCATACGAGCAGGACGTACGCTTAGGAAAGGCGACAGGTTGCCCTAATGTCCGAGGATGATTTGTGGTATGACTCACCATCATCAATGGAATCGCCGTGAACATTCGACACAGCCCCGACCCAACCATTCTTGCCGCAATTTGTTGCAGGCCAAAGGAACACTATCTGCCCGTGGACACAGGCAACAATATATCCGGCATCGGCATAAAGTACTTCGACTGTCAAGAATAAGGACCGCACTAAAAAGAGCACACCACCTGTGCCAAATTGTCCAGACCATAAATCTCAAATCCCTCGAAAGCAATAAAATCGAATGATATCTAATATTCGATACCGAGGCAAAATTTATAGTTTTGGATGTCCCAGAAAGCAGGGCCGAAAAGAAAATCCAAACTTTCGTGGCTGGGGTGTGGAAAATGGAAAATTCTCTTCGAATCGCCTCGAATATTTTTCTTCCTGACTTGCCTTTGATTAGTTCAGCTTTATGGGTTGCGATTCTTTCGAGGAGATTTAAAGGTGGGATACTCTTTACCAAAGGGTGACGTTGATAAGGGTCCGTGTAAGGTGTGACAATAGCTCAAACGTCAACCGAAAATGTAAGAAACACAAATACTTTACCCTTTGCCAGAGAATGGAAAGAGATTATTCCACTAGCCGTTCACACGTATTAAAGAGGCATGTGTGGAATTGTGTTCCGGAGGGTTTCCAGTGTGGGTCTAAGGTGTTTCAGAAATCTCCCAACGGTTACGAATGTTACGATAAAGGTTTCTAAAATCCTAGATTTCAGAAAGGCCAAATTCACCTGTTTTTGCAAAAGAATTAAAAGAAACATCCGCTTTGCGAATAGAAAACAAATCACGTAAATTTGGATAAACTGCGGATGTTTTGAAGAAAAGTTCAGATTCTCAAATAAAAGAATATAAAATTCTTTACGTTCTTTAAGTTTTATTACTGCAGGCCGCCTATATAAAGTGCTGAGCAACCATAACTTGTTTGAAGGTTTAGGGAGATTCGTGAGCAATATAAAGCTATAGTAATTGTTTTCCAGTAGTAAATCTAACCAGAAGGATTCCACTCTCTAAAATTCTCCGAGCTTGATAGACTAGAACAGCTAAAAATTGCTGTAGGTGAAAAACCGAATAAGAAGATACGCCTTGACCTAAGGGAACTAAACAATGTGGTTAAACAACCCTGAGTCACCTAATCCAAATATTTCAGGGAATCACCGAGAAGTTGGATGTGGAAATCGGTTAGTGTCAAATGGAACTTGATGAGGCGTCAAGTGATTTTTGTATCTTCAGCATACTCTTTGGGTGTTGCAATTTTAGAGGTTTTTCCTTCGGGATCTAGATTGCACTTGAGCTGTTCCAAAGGTGCAATGAGAAAATTTGACGGTATACCAGATATAGCAATTTAGCTTGGTAGTATACCAATTGGAGCTGTACCGGGAGAGAAACGTGACTTCATTTTAGGAAAAATCATAGAACATAGCTAGAACGTTAGATCTAAGATTTAACAAAAGTAAAGTAATGTGAAGTACCTACTTAGATCACGAAATATCCAAAAAGATAAGGCAGATCTGTATAGAAGCTCTTGGGATGATTAATTATGACGAAATTCGGTACCAAATTTGACAAATATCTCCCAGCCATTATGGGAGCTTTTGAACTGGAAAAGATTTTATAAGGTTTTTTGTATTGCCTTTTACTATATTCAAAGACAAGACTTTAAGCGCTAAACTGGAAACATTCGTTCGGCGAAATGAACACCATATCAAGATGCGCTTACTATTGGCGGAATAATGCTCTAGGCAAAATCTACACGTTTCATCTTCAACTATGCCCATCTCCGTTCCTCCGTTCTCTTTCGCGAGTGGTTAATAAACTTCTTCGATTGTCTTGGCTCCTCCTTCTCATGATTGCAAAATAGTTTTGATGTGACTTTTGGATAGACCATAAAATAACTGTGGCACCTTTTTATGCCAATCGGTCTGCAGAATTATTTTCGACACCCTCATGTGTTGGAACCTATATTAAAGTGATCGTGTTACTTCTAAGAACTGCCTGTCTATTCCCTCATACTCTTGCTAAGGACTGCGCGGGTACAGAGCTCTATTGCATATATTTCGGGTTGGAAAATGGTTGGTGCTGGATCCCATTGCTTCAGCAGCACTGCAATCGGGACCAAAATACCTGCATCCGTTTTCCCTTCCATCTAGGATCCGTCCATATACCATCTAAGTGCACCCCTTGCAAATGTGGGTTGTGAATGTTCTCTAAGGTAAAGTAGATGAAATGTAAGATGAACAAGAATTCCTTCAGGATTAAATCCGTAAGCGTGGTGACCGCAATGCTCTCTGGAAATTCATCGAGAGTTTTTATGTGGCTGCTTCTACAAACAAATTGTAGGAGATTCAGTGTTAGAAGCCTGTACGCACTGAGCGCTGCTTTCCCTTTTACTCATTTCTAACTAATCTAGAGTTAGACCTAAGCTGAAAATGGAATGGTGGTTATATCCATAGTTACAGCTATGAGGGAAAGCTTGTCTCTTGTTGCAAAAGGGACCAAGACTGTTTTTTGTTGTTTGACTTGCAGGTTGACTTGTTTGCACCAGTTGTGTACTGTGAAGAGAGAATTTGGTCACAAATGTGATGATACCGCCTGAACTTTATAGAATAATAATGACATCAGGGTATCCGTGTACTTCATAGCTGACATCAAATAGTTTTTTGAGTAGATCATCGATAACCCATGACTACAGATTTTGTGATGCCTTCTATGTCTCCCAGCGTTTCGTCGCTGTAATTGTCCAGTTTGAGAGCATGGTACGGATTCATAAGGTTCGTTGAGGATTCCAAACTTTTACTAATGAATGCCGGTTTTATAGTGTCGAAAGAGATTCTGTTAAAGGATCTTTCGATATCTAAGAAGGCGTTTAGGCCAATCTCTGGGTACTCTAACGGCTTTTCTACCCCAGAGACTAGAACATGTAAGGCAGTTGTTTCGGATTTGCCCGCCTGATAGGTAAGTTGATCTAGATCCAGCGAATATTTCTAGATAATTCCGTTTTTTACGCGCAGATCTATGACTTTCGTTATGGTTTAAAGCATGAATCAAGTCACGCCTATTGAGCGATATGACCTAGGTTGGGCAGCTGAGCGCCCTCCTTCTTTACATCCTTTCCAAGCCTTAGGTATATGCTGGTCCTAAACAATTTGACCAGAAATGGTGCCAGTTCTTTCGACTCTTGTTGCATAAGGGCAGAGAAAATACTCTCTTCATTTGAAGATTTGTAGGCTTTGAACATGCTTATGATGCGCTGAACTGTCCTTTTAATGATATGCAACAGTAGGAAGACTAATCAACATTCTCGACAGTACAGTCGATTCCCTAAAAGCTGTCACTAATGTCGAACAGCAGTAAGGACCGTTTCCATTTGAACTTTTCATTTAGGCTACAGAAGATTAAATATAATAAACCCATACTTCAGCCATGGCTGCATCTGCACACCAGATATGGTTGCTTTTCGTACTCTAAACAATATACACTTAAATACTGTACGCATCCTATATTCGGCCTTTGAATTTTTCTGGCATTCCGGGCTAGAAGGGCAACTATTATAAAAAAACAATTTGAGAACAACTACTGTGAAAATTCTATTGATATTAGTTGCTGCTCAGTAACTCTAAATAACTAATCCTAAACCCTTTTTTTTAATCTTTGTTTGAGGAAAAGTAAATCCTAATGACAACGATGGCTCATGATACTATAAAACATTTGGGTTTGAATCCATAAAAATCTGTCAATGGTGGAAGTTTTTCATTGAGCACACATATGAAATAACTGGTTCAGAGTCCAGGACTATATAGTAGGTTTAGCTCAATATTTCAAGCTAGTTATTATGATATAATACCTCATTATACCAGAAGGAATAATGTTATATTCAACTCGCATTTTTCATGCCAGTTAAAAGTCTTATAAGTTAACTACGGACGCAGATAATTAAAAAAAAATGCTAGCCCCGTAAGTTGTTTTCGAGGCACATAAAAATCATTGCCCTTCCCATAATCTCTTGTGTTCCATTAAGGATTTAAACCCACTCAAGATGCTCAATTATCGATAACAATCAAACGACATGAAAACTTCACAAATCTACCGCAACCAGATTACATTTACTCCGCCATAATCAGGACAGTTGAAAACTGTCCAAGATGGCATTTACACCCACTTAAACTAGTTTAGAGTCTTCTGCGGAAGATGCAGCCATGGTAATTATTTTCCAAATTATGAGACACAAAATTAACATGAATCTGTAGCATGTCCCTGGCAACCCACAAACGTTCTTTGTTATATCCTTGTTCCTCCCCTTTGTGGAATTATACGACTGCAGAGGGATGGACGAAGAACAAAAGCATCCCGGCCTGGATAAGGGCTTTCTCTGGGATTATATGCGGCAGTAAAACTCGTAAATGGCATAAGGCAACGACATTCTCGACGATGAAGCTTTTGACAAAACCTTCGATACACCAAGATACAAAAAAGGTGCCGCAAACTTTTCCCCAGCACCACAGAGTCCGTAGAGTCGGTGCGAGACTATCTGCACCCTCATCAACGTGAACTCCACTAGGAAATATGCAAATCTATGGTAATTTCTTAATTGTATGAAATTGATGCAAAAGTATAATAGGCAGGCGAAACCAACCAAAGACGCCAGCTACAGATCCTTCACCATATTCATGGGGCGCACACACTCACCGGCCTCCGTGCAAAGACACAAAAAACAATGCGAAATTGTTGTCGAGAGCCTCATTGTGGCTGTTTTAGGGCTTTTTGATGTTCACCATAATTCCTTAAAGGTATCAACGGAATTAATTGAATTCAAAATTGAGTTGGCGTCGTAAGGATCAACAGCAAGGACGAGTCGATGAGTCCTTTATTCGAGTCACACAATTCAATTTCATCTTATCGCTCGGATGCCGTCAAATGAACTCCTTTATCTGTTTCTAAGAGGTAATCATTAAGGAATTATTATTCCGCAAGCCTATAATATCTCGAGGAGGCCTCATAGTGCAGCTGCCGCAGGGGGAGCGGGAAGACTTGATTGGTAAGAAAGTGCTTCGTGTTTGATGTGTACATTGAGGAAATTCTAGCTCTAATTTTGATGTAAGGTTTATAGGTATTGCTTTCTGACATTAATCACATCTTAAAGATAAAATCCGTTCAAGGCCTTAGATTGTCAGCAGAATCTCCAGTTTCACGAGATGGCATCGGAGTACACAGTTTCATTTCTGTTGGCTTTCAATAGGAATTTCCAGAATGCACTTTCATCCCTTCTAATGAACCATCAAATCAGCATTTAGGTGCTAAATATATTACCTTCTCTCCCAAATGCCAATTCTTAACACAAATCAATGGGGTCAAGAAATAACGCACATATGCTGACTACTGCTAAATCAGGAAGAATGTACCAGGGCTGGCAAAAGCTCGTTAAAAAAAATCAACTAAACCGTAATTAAATGGATTCAGCTTCGAGCCTCTTATAGCCGGAGAAAAACTGAAAAGGAAAAAATTAGTGGCAGCTGGAAGAAAAACGTTTGACTTAAGTGGAAGGAAACGTATTTAACATCATCTCATTAACCCAGGAGGGGGTGGGTGGGCGGAAGCGGTATTAACGTGCCCCAAGCAGCAAACACAGAAGGGAGACAGCAAGTCAATTAAAATAAAATAAAATCGTCCAATATAAATTGGGAGATAAGAGCAAAACACCACCCGGGTGCGGAATAGGACACTGAAGAGAAGACAGGGGACTTAGCCTAACAACTCTGCAATTATCTCAAAGTACGCACGGGATAACACCAGTTGAGATCGAATAAATCCTGGACCAGGAAAGAGCCAACAGAACCGGGTGAATCTAGTGAATAAATTTCGATCTGATGAACATGAGTATCCTTTTAACGCAACATTGCCTCTGATCCTGATTTTCGTTATTTCGTTGAGTTTGAGTACGCTGATGTCCTTGCCGCCCCAAACTGCTCGACCCCCCCCCCATCAGGGTGGGTGTTCGCCACAGTGACACAAGCACTGGAAAAAGCCAGAAGAAGTCATCATCAAACGAAGAAGAGACAAGGACGGAGGCAAGAAAACAAAATCCTGTGCGCACTTAAGGTAATCCGTGAAGGATTAAGCATCCTCCGAAGGATAAATACACTGCCACCCGGCAGGGCTTTTCTCGCCCCTTCCTCACTGGGCTTTTGGACTAAATGCCGCACTACGTCACTTAACTACATTGAGAACGCCCGGCTTCTCGTTGAGTTGTAGCCATTTGAATACATTGTCAAGGAGGATCCTATACGGGCGCACATACATCTTGGCAGACACACAGCCCAGCACGAACAAAGATACTGATGGAACTTAATCTATTTATCGGCTTAGTCCTGATATATGGCCATTGAGATATCATCCTAACAACCACCTCCCAGAACACGGGTACGTAGCTGAAACACTCAGCACTCTGAGATACTTGTGGATATCCTTGTAATGGGTGTCGCTCAGAAGGTGTTGGTTTTGATTGGCTTCGGGGTGCTGAAAAGAATCTAGTTGAGTTTTGTTTTTACTCGTTTTCACGGGTAATTGATTGCCCATTTGAATGCGTCCCACCCCTCTGGTCGTACCGAGTTTTCAGTGTCGTTACTTATCGTCACCGAACACCCGAACACACAGCGGAACAGGCAAGCAAGAAAGAGTTCCAAGTGGATTTCAATCAGAATTTATCTGTTCACCGGGATTAAGTTTTTCGGGTGAAAAAGGATTTTTGCAGGTTGAAATAAGTGAATACAACGGGACTTTTTATATCTTTAAATTTTTGGCGAAATGCGGTCTTGGGTTCTGTCGTACCAGAGTTGAAACGATTTCTCAGTGTAGACAGAGCAGAAGGGGTTAAATGCTTCATCCGATTCTCTAAACCTTTTTTTTTAGAATTTCAGAAAAAATTGGAAACGAATTAAAGAAATTGAATTTCACAGGCCAAGCTCTTCCAAGTTCCAACAAGTGGGATGATAATTTCAATCTACTTTTTTCAAATCTGGTGGGAAACTAATAAAGCACAATAAGCAATCGGATTTTGCAGTTCGTGGAAAAGGAATGAAAGTACGCTTCACAGGTGTTTTAGTACGGTCATATGTGGTATCAGTAAAACGCCAGGGAACACAGAAAGTAATTAAAACATTGTGGCAGACAGAAAGAACGACAGTTGCAATAGATAAATTACACGACTTAAAAGACGACACCGGCAGGCGAGCTTTGCGTTGCTTTGCCGCTTTGGTTTTGACTGCTGTGGTTTAGACAATTTTTCTGATTACAAATGTACTTTACCGGCTTTAAGGAAATCTAAATAGAGACGAAATTGCAAAATATTTTAAAATTTTTGTGTTTATTTCACAATAGCTGAAACGCATATCTGCAGATTTTCTCCTCTATGGACGTGGCTTTGATTCCTACAAAGGTCGGGGGAATTTATCTGGGTATGAGTGGTTCTACTGGCGAGAATTATACTTACGAAGCCACTGGGATTTCATGCCAAATATTGTGGATCACTTGCAACATTTGTCGGGTTAAAATTTCCCAAACTCCTCTCCTCGCCAGTGTGCATCATAGAGTTGTCCACTGAGCTTAGGAAAAACTTCTAAAAAAAATCATTTTGTCTTTTGGGAGTCCGAACCCTTGAACCCTTCTTGACTATGTGCCTGAGCGGACCGATTCGAAATTGTTATACCGGCTGCGACAAAAAGGCGCCATAAGTGGCTTTTTAAGCAAGATCGCAAGCCTCAAGAGATCTGCTCAGAAGAGGGAACATCCTAAGATCCAGAGCATTCCGGGCTATCTTATGAAGATGTCCTGAAGGGTATTGTGATGGGCATCCAGATAGCCAATTTTTCGCAGAAACCGTTAACTTACAAACATCTAGAGGCTGTAAAGCAAGCAAAGGCAAAGAATACTGAACACCGTGGAATGATTGAAGTAGACAGGGAGTAAGGGTAAGGCATGAGAGGGAATGGCTCACTTAGTTAGTTTTAATTGCCCCAAAAAGTCCAGGCTGTTAACTGCAAAATAAATACATACCTGGAGGTCATCTTTGTGAAAGATTGCTAGGTACCAAAGCATGTCTCCTCCTGTGCTAGCTTGCCTTCTCTGTTATTACCGCCAATACGGCTTGCCACAGAACACGTTCACTTTGTAGTCCTTGTAGATGACGCATACGCGTTTCACTTTCTTCAAGATCTTACAGTTGCCTTCTGTTTCGAAAGCGTTCCACTACAGAGCAGTTCCATTCTGTTATAAATGCTGAGTGATGACATTGGTTGTCACACACGGTTTGTATCCCCAATGGGTCTTCAGCAAGCCGATAAAATTATATAGGCCTACCTTACCCTTTCCTCCTCTTTTCCAGTCTAGTTTGCATCCAGAATCAACTAAAACCAATAGACGGCAGAACCATAGAAAGTTTTCCCATTACTAGTGAAAAAGTAAGATACTTAGCTGTCCGAGAGTTAATGGTTAAACCAAAGTTACTCGCCAAATCAATAAGCAACCGGATCACAGTCTGCGTGGCTAAGCTTCTAACGATCCCTTGGAAGAGTAATAATAGTTTATAGCAGTTACCCGATAAAGAGTTGGCTATTTTTAATACACTGAAGTCCTAAACTACATGTTAATTTAATGGCAATTAAAATTCTCGAAATTTTTCAAATTTATGTCCAACCGACACCAGATGATAGATTTAAAAAATTATTCAAACAAAGTTTGTGACTGGTATACAAAGATACACAAACTAAAAAATGACAAATGGTCCTCATTTCTTAAAAGATGCCACCAAAAACTAGAACGAAGATACTTTTTAAACTTGTCTAATTCAACAACGTTGTGCTTAATCTCTATTCATCTATTGTAGTAGGAAAGAATGCTCCTCATTTAAGCCAAAGACACGTTGTTACTAATTTCCTCTTTTGAATTTGGGAATTTTAATCTCTTCCTCATGCTTGCCCACTTCCCCGGAGCATCTGAAGTGATGAGATAATTTAAATCAGCTCCAACAAAAAATTTTCTAATTTAAAATTTCTCCCAGTGGAAGGGACGCTCCACCGAGCGATAAATTATCAACGGTTGTCAATTTTTAATTGTTTTCATAGTATACACGGGCGTAGCTGGTGTAGAATTACTGTGGAACAAGTAATGCCATGCCAGTGAATCTTGGGTATAAAAAATAAAATTAAAAAATTCCAGCCCAATTTTCAGGTTGGCGGCTAAAATTGGTAGTCGTCCCATTTTGGGTGAATATAAATTAGAGGTAACGTTCTGAATAATTGTGTTCTATGCTGAGAACGTTTTCGCATCCCTGACATGGTGTGTACTCGACTTGAGACCTCTCAATGCATAGAATTTATGTGAAACCCAACGTGTGATAATTTAGGACTCTGATAAAAAAAAGTAATTGCTTCTGGTTGTCTGTTGGGTATTGATGAATTTTGTTGAAAACCCTCACACGAAATTCTAAACGAAGTTAGCATCTAAACGTTTAGCATTATATAACGGTTTTACCTGTCCTACACGTTTAAATATATTAAATATATCATTACATAACAAAAAAATTAAAATATCCAAAGAGATTATTGTTCCTCAATGGAACACTAATACACATTAGGCAGACTATTGAATTACTAAGTAATAGACGAAGAGAGAAAGAGTTAGAGGGGGGAACTATATATAAGGATTACAGAACTTCAGGCATTTTAATAAGGTCGCAAATTTCTGAAAAACAATAAAATGTTTTGAAGTTGAAAAACTCGAAATTTAGTCTCACGATGCTACAATACTATATTGTGGGCCTATTCCAATCCAAGTCCTCAGCTTCGTCTTCGCCTCATTATAACAAATAGTGACGTCGGCAAGCAAGTAAACTTCTTTCAATTAATTTGCTTAGCTTGGTTTCTGACATTTCGTTCATGGTTTCGTAGTTAAGACCCATGTGAATATTAGAGAGAAATTAATGAAAATTATGCACTTTTTCGCTTAATTTTAATTATATAAGTTGTTAATTTATTCTAAATAAAAATTTAAGTTATATTAAGTTATATTGTTATTGTGTTTTCTTAGTAAAAGGTATTTATAATTTTTATGAAGTCAAGTCTGTCGTTGACTTGACGAAGTGTTATACAAACTAGTCAAGCTACATGGCGTAGACAACTGACGTCATTAACTGTTCTAACAAGTTGGAGAAGAAAACTTGGATTGGAATAGGCCCTGTGTGATACCATTTCAAAAAATCTACAACCAAATCAAAATCAAAACCACATGTTTTAAAAACAAAGGCATCTAAATCAAAATCAGCGTTAACGTATTCCAATCCAAATATTTACAACCGAATAAATTTCAATAACTACAATTTTAACTTGAGAAATTGCAATTCCTCACAGATTCCAACAAGATTGTCAACGGAATTGAAATGTAATTGTAAAGGAATTACCCAGGAATAACAAGTAGATTTTAATTTTTTAATTCCTTTTCAATTACCTTTCTCGAAGAATTGAAAAAGTATTAAGAAATTAAAATGGATTTGCAATTCAATTATATTTGCAATTCTATACATCAGTACCTGTAATGATGATTAATTTTAGTAATTCTTATTTCGAATTGAAAGAAATAGAATTAGATATTTGAAATTCTGTAGAATGGGAATTAGAAAGGAATTAATTACGAAAAGTATGATTATCTTATAGTTCTGGCTAGTTCCACTAGGGTTGAAATTCATATCATTACATACTATCTCACATGAATATTTAATCTCATCCACATTTTTAATTACTGCTCAAATATGTTACATTTCGTTTTTACGATTCCGGTTTAATATCTACAAAAGAGAATTATTGAATAAAGCTTCGCATAAAGTTATTAAAAGACATTACCTGTTATGTGTATGTTTTCCTGGTCCTCTTCAATTGATTTGAGTGATTCTGCAAAAGATTTTTGTTTAACTTTCAGTTTAAGAAACAAA
>QYTT01088241.1:4117-24035 GCA_006980735.1 Dasypogon diadema | reverse complement strand
ACAGAACTTCAGGCATTTTAATAAGGTCGCAAATTTCTGAAAAACAATAAAATGTTTTGAAGTTGAAAAACTCGAAATTTAGTCTCACGATGCTACAATACTATATTGTGGGCCTATTCCAATCCAAGTCCTCAGCTTCGTCTTCGCCTCATTATAACAAATAGTGACGTCGGCAAGCAAGTAAACTTGCTCCAATTCATTTGCTTAGCTTGGTTTCTGACATTTCGTTCATGGTTTCGTAGTTAAGACCCATGTGAATATTAGAGAGAAATTAATGAAAATTATGCACTTTTTCGCTTAATTTTAATTATATAAGTTGTTAATTTATTCTAAATAAAAAATTAAGTTATATTGTTATTGTGTTTTCTTAGTAAAAGGTATTTATAATTTTTATGACGTCAAGTCTTTCGTTGACTTGATGAAGTGTTATACAAACTAGTCAAGCTACATGGCGTAGACAATTGACGTCATTAACTGTTCTAACGAGTTGAAGAAGAAAACTTGGATTGGAATAGGCCCTGTGTGATACCATTTCAAAAAATCTACAACCAAATCAAAATCAAAACCACCTGTTTTAAAAACAAAGACATGTAAATCAAAATCAGCGTCAACGTATTCCAATCCAAATATTTACAACCGAATAAATTTCAATAACTACAATTTTAACTTGAGAAATTGCAATTCCTCACAGATTCCAACAAGATTGTCAACGGAATTGAAATGTAATTGTGAAGGAATTACCCAGGAATAACAAGTAGATTTTAACTTTTTAATTCCTTTTCAATTACCTTTCTCGAGGAATTGAAAAAGTATTAAGGAATTAAAATGGATTTGTAATTCAATTATATTTGCAATTCTATACATCAGTACCTGTAATGATGATTAATTTTAGTAATTCTTATTTCGAATTGAAAGAAATAGAATTAGATATTTGAAATTCTGTAGAATGGGAATTAGAAAGGAATTAATTACGAAAAGTATGATTATCTTATAGTTCTGGCTAGTTCCACTAGGGTTGAAATTCATATCATTATATACTATCTCACATGAATATTTAATCTCATCCACATTTTTAATTATTGCTCAAATATATTATGGCTTGTGGTGATTAGTCTTTTCTACTTTCAACTGAAATCTATTTAAATTCAAGCACACATTAAACTTCACGTGTCTTGATATACCAAGTACTCACATTCATTAAAATCCCCAGCATTGATGTGTAATAGCGTATTTTCTGTGAAAAGTAAGAAGAATACCCATAGCATTAATACTTGCAGTAAACCTAAAGTAACGACCCTTGGATGCGATATGAAACTTCCAAAACTTGATCTTTGCGTTCGAATTTTATTCCGTTCTTCTTAGAATTTTGTCAGAAATTTCGGGTGGCTCTGAATAAATTGTTCTTGTCTTCATTATTTATAAACCTTACAATAATAGCACTATCATTATTTTTTATCAGTTTTCCATCTTGTTGTCTTCTTGCTTTGACTTTGATTTGACTTGACGCTTTTCAACATAGAATGTCTTCTATCAGTTTGAATTTTAAAATCCCCAACACCCCATAGCGCACGATAAATAAAACGATATGTATATATATATCCAATTTTGGTCATTTAAATTTTTTGTATAAAGGAATGATAGAATTCGTGCGTCCGGAACTTTCATTAGACTGTGGATTTAGAAAACGTCTTGGACTTTCCTATAGTTAATTCAGAATTTGTAATGGAACCTGAAGTTGATACTGAGAGTGAAATCGGAGAGAGTGTTCTAGGAGAAGATATCACAGAATAATCTAAATATTTTGCTGGAAAAGATGAAATTATTATATTACAAATTGGAGGAAAACTGCTGGACAAAAACAATGTTAGCAATTCTACGGACTCTATGCGGCCAATGTGGACACCATAGACCATAAATGCAGACCTGAGATGCATACTCAAGTAGCGGCTTCACGAATGAGATATATAAAGTCACTGCAACTCGATGTAAAGTTCATTACGAATATTAATCAAATGTTCTTCGTAGAGAGCAGATGAACGTAACTTAAACTCACCATAGTACGTCACAAATTTTTGATGGTCAGACGGCTGTCTAGTTTTCTGAAAATGCCTCCATAGCATATTCTTCTTATCTTTCAGGAACTTCAGTTCTCTGTCAAACCAGGGAGGCGAGGTGGAAGACGATCTTAGTTTTTCAGACGGAACAGAGGAGCTAAATATTTCAAATTTCTGATACAAAACACATCAGAGTCGATAGATGCAAGTCTACTCGATAAATCATCGAGATTTGCTTTTTTTTAAATTAAAAGAGGAACTCACATCATCAACAGGACATAAATTTTCTGGTCTGTAGCAAAGGGTAATTAAAAGAGGAAGATGATATGAATCGACAGTCGACAAAATAGCTGAGCTAGGCTCAACTGGAATCAAAAGAAAAAACAAGATCCAACTGCCTTCCCAAAGAGTTCCTAACACCACTTGTCTGATGCCAACCTGAAGAAGCAATGTCGTCAGAAAGATTGCCACTAGGAAGGCAGTCATCTTCATCATCGTCAGATATACATTGCACATTGGGTAAATTAAGATCAACAAGTATAACAACCTCATCAACGGGATTCATCAAATCATGAATGTGGTTCAAAATAAGCAGCACTGTGATGTTATATACTTGAAAAATTAATTTGAGACTTTGTGGTGAAATCAAAGTAAACCTGTAACTTAGGGAGATATTCGAATTTCTTTGTTTTCTGCAAGTTCCATGCAATTCCCTTTAGGAGTGTGGAACAATTTTAAGGATGAAAAAATCATCAAAATTTTAGATGCAATGAAAACCGAAAAGCCCAGGAGCATTTTTCATTTACTTTTATACTGCAAAGCCCCGCTATTACAGAAAAAGGGTCATTTCCTTCCTAGTGTGTCTACAATAGACCCACCGAAGCACGATGAGTCCCACAGTGAGTATAGTACTCACCTACGCTAATTTCCATATAAATTTTTACTTTCTTCGAAGGGATTCAATATTCTCGATTTCGATGCAACCTGAAGGAGAGCTCTGATATTGCGTTTAGCAGCAAGGAGGCGATTTCTATTACGTGAACGGACCGCTAGTAATAGAGTCCAATAATTCGCCTTCATGCACAGTAGAAAATCGTGAGCCATAAATCCTGCCGAAGCGAAATGTTTTCCTTTCTGGTGCAACCCGTTTCGCATTTTATTAGCATTTTGGGTTGCATTCGGAGTGTGTTTGCGGTTGATGTTCGGGCGGAACGGAAACATGCCAAAACCGGAATTGAAAGCAGTGAACAGAACGTGGTGGTCAGTCCGACCAGTGCCCTTGCACTCCTCCACCACCATTCCGAGGAGACAGGAGCCGGGTAGCAACAAAGCAAACATGATCTCGGAGCACACAAACGCAAAAACTCGCTTTCATTCAGTTCATGGTGGGTAAAAATGACTACGAAATTTCACTAACATCAACAATTCAAAGCCCCACGCTGTCCCGGCACACACAATCGAATAAACGCAGTGAAGCCCTTTTTATTTATTGGATTTGCTGCTTTTTTATAGCTGCCACTGGATGGTTTTTTCTGCATCGCTAGAATCAGCCCCACCAAACTGGCGTTTCCGGAAGGCGTGCGTCGCCCCCAGCTCCGTACTAAACTGACGGAATTAGGCGATTCCGGATGGAGGGCAAAATCGTCGGCTGGAAACGGCTTAAAGCAAAACAGTGGAAAATATGAAATTATTCCGTGCCATGGTATTCCAGGCACATGACTCCATGCTGTCATGTTTATAAAATAACCAGAACACCAAAAATCGGTGAAACCGAAAGAATTTATCGCTTTCGTATGTAGATTAGGTCCCGCAGGGGTGCGGTGTGTAAACTATTTGGTTGCTGATTTTTCAGCTCGGAAGGGAAGCGAACATAAGCAGCCGAAACCCCTTCCAGAATCTCACCTACCGTCGTTTCTGAAATTCGGATTCGTAGGCAACTATGACAGCTAAATTATTTGAATTTATTGTTTGCAGATAGGGGTGGAAAGAAACACGTATTTCTTTCGCGATGACATCAACAAGTGACCTTGTTGCTGCTACCTAACTGCCCTGCCGTGAAGGTGGTTGTGCAAAATTTTGGCAAAAATGTGTGTAATGGAAGAGTAAGGATGATAGCGGAGCAAATGCCCTTGTTGAGTTTAATTTTCAAATTAGCTGCTCGGCAGGATAACGATAGTTTCTTGAGGCTCTTTAGGACTAAAGTATAATTATAAGATTGACTGATATAATAAAGTGGCATATGCTGCCCCCGTCATCGTCTCCGTTGGTTAAGCTCAGTTTATGCAGCCGCAAAATCCTTACTTACTGATTAGTTTCTTACTCTAAGGCTTCTCCTTTTTCTCGTTTGCTGATAAATGATTTCAGTACTGCATATTATGTAACGCTGACAACATCTAGTTGTATTCTTACATACCCTTGAGAATTATTGAGAATGTTATTTATTTTCATTTCTTTCTTGTGTGGAAGAAAACATTCGGATTCGCATTAATAGCTTGACTGATAATGCCGATAATTTTGTATTCATTCAGACTAACAAGCAAAGGTCTTGAAGGTCCGAGGATCGTATTGATGCCATTGTTATTAACACCCTAGACAAATAGCATACTCGAATGAGCATTATGACGTCAAAATATTACGATTTGTTTAAAATTTCATAAAAGTAGCCCGGGAGCTACGTCCTTTTGACATCATAATGATCATTCGAGAATGCCGTCTGTCTAGGGTATAAGCTTAGTGCTAAGCTTGGCTCCATTAAACGATGGGCTAAAGAATATAATAATCCATTCAAAATTAGGACCTCTCTATTGTACTTTTGTACAATACTATACTTGAGTACACCAATCAAGTCTGGTCGCCATTCTATATCTCCCCTGGTGGAATCCTTTTAGCTTTTCCACATATACGGATGGAATGAACCTTCTTTCACTGTATACCCTAGAAAAGCGTCGCGACGACTAAAATTATCTTCGATGCCGATTGTATGCAGGGTAGAATTAATCCATCTGAGCAGGTTGTTTCCTTTAATATTTCTATATCTGCTGGTACTCAAGATTATCATCGTGCTAATTATGGTAGTCATCAGGCATTATCATTAATATCGCAATACTTTAACAATAACTTTATTGATGTTCATCTTTCTAGATGTCCATTACCTCAACAAACCTGACCCTCGAGGCTCGTTGGGGTAATATGGTTATATTTTAATAATGTTGGTGGATTTAATATATTTTTAAATTTATAAAAATTCGTGTTTAAGTCCAGACGGTAGAAGATCTTCAATATCTTCTAGAATAATTCCTTTTGGCAAGTTGAACGTTATGTGGGTACAAACTTGAATCTAATCCTCCTATGATTCCAAACCCACGTTCTTTCTACAAATGTTGATAAACCTCGGATTTTTTTTTTTACGGAAATATTGAATTTGGAAAAATCGAAAACTCCTAATTTGGTGTACTGACTTTTTTTTGGCTCTGTTTCACTTTTAATAGAGCAACGTTCAGAAATATAATTTGCCTCTAAATTTCCGTCTATTAAATCCTCCCCACAGGAAGGGAAAGGCCCCTGAGCGACATTCAAACAAACAAAAATGTGCTTCTACACTTTGAAACATTATCAACTTTGCGGAGACTAGGGAGCTCGCCAAATCAAATCTAAACCAAAATTTTGTACTTGTCTGAAGAGAGAAACTAGATCGAGCTGTCAGCTTGGAGTTATTCCAAGGAAGGGAATTAAAGCGTTGTAGGTATCTATTTTATGGTTGTGGGCCCCATCTCACTCCTGCCTACTAATTTTGGATGCAAGGCACATCACTTGTTTAAATAGGCCCCTCGTGATTGAGATCATCACTGCGATAGTATTCTCCTTCCGAAACAACTTTGCCCTGTAACTTTCGATTTGATGATGCCACTGCCTGCGGCCATTGCTGGAAAAGATAAATGACGAATTACAAGGCAAGGTACATCCATAAATTGCTTAAACAGGGCTTTGTTTACATACCTATGTATATATTGCTGCTTCTGTTGAATGTGAAACAACTTTTTGGGGACCATGAGCGATTGTGATGCTCCTCAAATCCTTCATAAATTCAAGAAATCGCATACAGGATATCCGCTCTTAATCCGTGGTAATATTTTAAACGTCTGCTGTGGCCATCATGTGGCTTCATGGATCCCTGAACTATGCCCGTGAAGCCGGTAATTGAAGTTGATACCTGCAAATGGTCAAAAAGATTTTGGTCAAAGATTTCAGTCAGGATTCTGCCAACCGTAAAATTCCGCGTCCAATATAATTTGGAATTAAGTCGTGGTGGGAAACTAAGGGTGGTAGGAAACTAAGGGACCTTTCCGCGATATAAACTCCCTGGGTGATCCATCAAAATCTAAGAAACCCTTCGGATTCATTGATTTATTCATGAGTTTACTGACATAGAATGAGCTGGTCGTTGGATGGATTTGTTCGTGGGAGCCCGGCTTCCCACCCCTCGTTCTGCATAACGCCAAATAGTACAGATGCGAGTTCATACTTGCGGCATCCGCACAAACAACCCCGTCATATGTAACAGTTCGACGGTGATACAGCGAGTTATCTGATGTGTGTATGAAAAATTACACTTTTTACAGGCTTTGCCTACAAGTCAGAGGAAATTGAGGAGAAATTGGCGAGCGATGGCAACAATGAAGTCGCTGTATAACTTTGAAAGCACCAACAATGGAGCGAAGGAAATTTCCCGAATCATGGCGGTGACTTGTCAAATGAGTGTTGCGTAAGGATGTCTTATTATTGCGTGCGGATATGTATATTACGGCTCCTGACAAATAGTGAAGTGATCAAAATTCCATGCTAGCGGAGGCAACAACAGCCGCAATTGGAGCGGAACTTCCTTCTAATAATTTTTTATTTGTTGATATCCTTTGCCTACAGCTGTCCCCACCTACCGTTTATATTATTTCGATAAAACTTAATAAGGTAATTCTGTTAAAAGGCGTTAATCCTTATAGATACACAAGACGAGTTAAAACTTGCAGTGGTTAAATACCATGGAACCTTGTTTTTATATTATTCTCTCTCTTCTGATAAGCAATTTACAAAGAAAATCCAGGCGACGTTCTCCTTCGTTTCCAGTTAGTACTGATTGTCTCCTCTGTTAGCATGGGTTCGAATCCCGCACAGGACACGGCGATTTATCTGGGTACCAATGGTTGAGGCAATTCTACTGACAAGAATTGTACTTGTGAACCCACTAGGATGTTACACAGTAATAATTTCATGCCAAAAATTGTGGCTCACTTGCAACATTTGTCAGGTTAAAATGTCCTAATCTCCCTTTCTCTAATTCCCATCCGCCTAAGCTGCATCATACGGTTGTCCCCTGAGCTTAGGCAATACCTAGAGAAGAAATGGTAAATAATTTAAAAATATGATTTAAGAAAAAGGAGAGCAAAAAGCCAGGAAATTTATAGTGACTACGTTTGTGAATTATTCAGCTATGATTAATATCGTGGAATTTAAAAAATCGTGGAGGGAATTTTCGGTGCGATTTACAATTGTAACTACTCAAGATTCAAAATGCAAGCAAGAGATGTACAGAACTACAGAAAAGAAACCGGAAATTCCAAATTACTGATGAGCAAATTTTAAATATGAAAACTGAATGTTGAAGATATTTCCTCTGTGATTAAGCCCTCTGCTCCGCTGAACCATACTTTTACAATTATACATATAACCTATCCATTATTAACTTAAGCAAATTCTTACGAATGTTTTAATATTGAGGGGAAGGATTAATTTGGATGGAAAACAAAAATATATGGGCTATTTGGAATAGCCCATATATTTTGTGTTGAATTCCCTTTTCACTTATTGCCCTATGAATTGCTGTTGAATACAAAATGTTCTGCCCAAATTATGTATGCCGTGAAATCCCTCTGGCTTTTCTGCCTTTCACCGTATATAGATCTGTATACCAAAGAAGGAATACCTTCTCGAAGGTCACATCACTTGAGCGTCATACCTGTCGATCATTTCGGACCACCTTCCAATAAGGAATTGGACATTAATTCGATGTTAAGAGATTAATATTTTGTTGTCTGATGGCAATTAGTGTGGCTTCGCGATATACGGATATATGCAGATACCTAAGGCTGTCGTAAGATACGTGCGCATGGCGGCTATAACTTCTAGGCAAACAAACTTTTTGCTTACATTTTGAGCACCATATCTCTAGTGCACTGAATATTAATGAAACACGCATGATACTTAGTCACAAAATATTTATTGGATTTTAACATATACAGAGAACGTGACTAGTCCTACTTAATGCGACCACTACTGCATCCTACCCTTGCATCAGATATCATATGTGTAACTGTTTTCTAGCTCATTTGTAATAGCGATCTGTGATAATATTCCGTGATGGGTTTATACAATGAGTTATTTAAATATTTATTTTTAATATTCCTATCAATATACTTTGGTTACGCTCCCAAGTTGTTCCAAAACGCCATAAGCAGATCGCTGTAGCTTTTTTTTCTCAAGAGTAGTCATGAGTTCTATGAAGTTCTATGAAGATCCTATGGTTGTACCTTCTAAGCAAGGAGTTATAAAATTGTATTTTCTCCTTTTTGTGAAGGAAACTAATATTATATTTTCCGGGTTGACCTGTAAGCCTATTCGTGGGTACAAATTTTGTGCAATGTTTAGGGCCCTTAACAAGAATAATCTGGAAACTGCAAACTCTTGATTGACAATTCCAGCTTTAGGAAACTCCCGAAGGAGCTTATTTACAATCAGCGACGAGAATAGATGGAATGGAAATCCTTCTTGAGAGCAGTCCTTAGTGACCGCTATGGTGATTGTTCCATCTTCCAGGTTATTGTTGGCTTCTCCTTCTATAGTTCAGAAGGAAGTATTGTCAAATGTACCTTCAGAGTCTAGGAAAGCATACAGTGCTATTTCTTTTTATCATTGCTCTTTCTAATTTAGCCATTATTCTACATTGGTGTAGAACTGTTATGGTGGATTTCACTGCCTGATAAGCGTGCTATCGTGGTTGTACAGGTGTTCCAAATCATGATTGTCATGATTGTCTCCTACCTTCTCCATAAATATGTTAATATTAATAGCTTAAACAACAATACAAAAAAATTCATTTGGTTACTTTCGAAAACTAAAATTCTTGTGTCACTCTGAAGGGGGTTAATAATACCTTCAAATTGTCTTTTTGTTAGAACTCAGGTAACTAGAAGTGATATATAAAACTAAAATTGAGTAAGCATCTTATACTGTCCAATAAGATTCGTAAACCCAAATGGTTTTAGGTCTTCTAAACACGTAACATCATTAAAAGTTCGTTAATGCAGGCAATTGGACGAAAGTACCTACAACAGAACCAAATATCTCAGTTTGTGTAGATTCGGACACATTTCAGGTTCCAACCGCTGCTACAAGGGTACATACCCTGTAGAAACATAATTCTTATGATGCTTTTTACCTTAAATTCCGTTTCGTGATTGTGGGGCCAGGCTGAAGAGCGGAAAACGTCACGTAGCATAAATACCCGTACCCGAAGCGCAGTTGGGTTTCCCAGTTCGCCGAAACTTTTGTTATGCAGAGAAACTTAAATAGCAAATCGAGTACCATAAATCGTATTATAATTGCAGGCAGGTAGGCAAGAACGTTGAGAAATATTCGCATTAAAGCATAAAACACAGCCGTACAAAAGCACCTTGAGACATCACCGCGTAACATGCATTTGTCGGCGGAGTCGTGACAAAAAGAGGTGCAACTATTTGCATAACTGCGGCTCGTCATTCCGTGTCTGCGCTGCACAGGTGCTCCTCCCCCACAGTATTGTCTACATCACTTATAAGCAGCTTAAAATTCAAGGAACTAAATTCCGCTGTTGATGTCGCATTATGCCCAAGTTTGGCGATGGAACATGCAAATCCGTAGCCCCGGGATAGATAAATGATGCCCCCGGTTACCTGTTACTGCTCTACTATTGAAACAGGAGCACTGATGCACTGGAAGTGTCGCAGTCAGTGGGAAATACGAGTCGGCGGAATATTGATGACTTCTTGCAGCTCACGCCACGCCAAAAGAACTTGAACTTCAAACGTCGTCAAGTGGAGACGGGGCCCGTTCCGGCATGAGAGTTATTTCGCCTCAGACTGGAGTCAACTTTTAGGGCTTCAACCCCGGACTGGGTGCTTATATGCAAATTTGGACTGCCGTGTTACGCAGCAAGGGTCAGACCAGCGCCCATAATCCTTTCTAATCACCATTTGCTGGTTTAAGGAGCACCAAACGTCCTTCCGTCGTCCTGCAGATAGATAGTTCCCCTAGAGCGCTTTCCTCTTTCACGAATTTTAACTAAGCGTAATAAAATTATCATATTTCATCTTAAGCATTGCCGTAATCGGAACAGCAGCAAACGACGAATCCCAAGCAGGGGGGACTGCGTGGTGTAGAGGTATCATGGCTACTCCAGCAGCGTAATATCTCCTACTGTTCGTTCTTCAAGGGGGCCAAAGCAGGGGGAGGAAAACTTTTTAATTCATGAATATGTGCATAAGATTGGTGCTTTTGGGAGTGACTTTTTGCACTGACTTTTTTATATATATTCCGAATGGCTGAGGTCTAAAGAGCGGGGATTTCCCCGGGTATGCAGCAATTTCCGGTATCCCTTTATATCTGTGGTTTTCCACTAAGTGATGGTATTTTTTACCATCTTTGACATACCTGAATCCTCTTGCCTTTTTGTAATGAAATACTATATCTGCATGTATCCAAGGATCTTATTTATGATTTCTCTTAAGTCCGAGAAACAATTTTATGAGCTTGTGGAATTATGCAGGTGATTCTGATTTCATTGTTGCCGACTTTTTCCATTTTTTCTTGAAATATGTCATTTTCGTGTTTCTGAAAACCTAATTAATTAGTTTATTGTAAAATAGCTATTGCCTGCTAATAATATAATTAAAAATTTACATTCTCCTATCCTCATAATCCCTCTAAAGTATCCTTTTCTAAACGACGTTATGAACTTTTCATTCTAATACCAGGATAAGCAGACTGCTGGGTGGGATTTCGAGCTACGTAAAACTATCTACGTGAAAAGGAGACCTCGTTCAAGTCGATCCCATCCAACTTTAACGTCTGTCTGTGGGACATGTGTGCAGTAATTGTCCTGCAATCTGCTAAAATCAACATGAAAGTCAAATGATATCAACGGTATACATGGTAAAAATACTGACTCCTATCGAGAATATCCCGTCAAAATTGTGATCCCGATATCATTGCGATTCAGAGCTTTAACTTTCAACCCAATATTATTACAAAGTTTCGGTGGCTGCAAATTCCTCAATGACATCATTGAAGCGCTCATTGTCAGGATAAGTTTATGGATTGGGAGATCCGATAGGTTGAAAATGTTTAGAATTTTAACTGAATAGTGGACAGGGTCATCTCTGCATACCACTGGGTCTATCAATTTCTATAACATTTGTGTACCTTCAAACGACTTCAATAAAATATCATTAATAGTGATACCCTTGTCATAACCATTTCATAGGCTTATTCTTGATATGGACAATGTCAAGATATATTCTCGCAATCAAGTCTTCAACAGTTACGACCACTGTTGGGTTCGGGTTCGGTTGGGTTAATAATCCTCCCATCTAATTTAGGATAGTCACCATCACCTGTTTTAAGCATTAGATCGGAAAATTGGCTAGCGCAAAAATATATTTACCTCTTTTCATCCCCTTATGGGTAAAAATTGTAAAAACTCTCTGCATTTCGTAAGAGATATATGCTTGAAAATTCATGTTTCACATATTGATAGTCTGGAACGAATGATTTAATCCGCTGCTATATTTTGATTCGTGGAATTTTTACAAATCTTTTCTACTTTTCTATGACCGGTGACTGAGGTTGGCCATTAACATATTAGTTAGTGAACTTGATACATAGAAGAATTACGAATCGTTCAAGACGAGTGATTCTTGTATGCTCAGGCGAGCTTTTATTATCCCACCCTACCGCGTTCAGCCCGTTAACACCATCAGGACTGCCAGCGTGACAAACCATTCGCATTGTTTTGAACGAACTCGCGTTGCCAACCGTGAAATTTGAATTTTAACTCTATGTTTCTTAGATAATTATCGTTTTCGTCGATTTGTCCGGAATCCGTGTAGCTATCGAGATAAAGCAAAGTGCAGATTGGTATGTTACGTGAACCTTATAACCCTGCGACAACAGTTGTATCTTTATAAGTATAGCGGTTGTTGAATTTATTCCGGACAAACAGGCAGACTGACAGAAAAAAGTTCTAAAAACAGCTGTTTATACCTAGGTATCCTATATAGTACTAAATAGATCTAGATACAGGTTCTGATTACAGAATCGCTGACGGATACTTCAATTTTATTCACATGTAGACAAATAGATATTATAACACTAATAAGTGTAGATGTGGATAAAGTAGGTACAAAATTATACCAAAAATCAAAGGTTTTTTTTAAATAAAAACTATTTATAATTTGCATGAAGTCAACTGAAAGGTTTACTTGGTGAAGTGTTATACAAACTAGCCAAGCTTCCGATTGATCTGACGACATTAATTGTTATAACAAGATGAAGACAAAGCGAAGACTTGGATTGCAATCAGCCTTTGGTATAGGTTAAAAAGCATTTCAGCAGCCTAGCAGGAGGCTAAGCTCCACACTGGGAGGTTGATATCAGTTTCTTTCCTCCCACGTACGCTTTGAAATTTAAATCAATGTATTTACCTGATATTCAAACCTCTTGGCCGTTCATCCTCCCAGCAGCCGCTGATCATAACGTGGCCTAACAGATTCTGACTTAATTATCCTTTTTTGCAATTTTTCTCAGCTCTGCCTCAACAAGCTCAACGTACAACTAATTAGTGTAAAATTAAGTAGAAGAGTTTGCTAAAAGCTCGCAGTAAGGAACTCTGAGTTAACATCGTTAATTTCCAAAAGACGTATGGGATGTCTCTAGGCTACAATTTTATAACAACTGAGCCAGTATTGAGCGCATCATGGAGAAAACGTTGTCGCCTCAAGAATGGCACCATTTTTAGGTTTACCTTAATCACGCGTAGGGAAAAAGTTCAACAATTATAACATTACCAAATGAATAATTCGTTTAGAAAGTGATTGAAAATGCCCCAAAATTACTTGTTTTGTTTGTTTTCGACAATATATTTTAACAGACCTGAAGTTTATGCACTTTTAGTAGTGGTATAATTTGGCGCGTTCTTAAGGATGCAAAAGTCAACTACACTTTGTACAGCACCATCTATTTTCTATGCATTGTGTCTAATAGAAAACTTAATTTCTCTATATGAGAAAGTATAAGACAAGAGTAAAATTGGTGCCACTTTTGAGCTGGAGATTTTTATGCTATGCTCTCTCCGTATTTTTCATATCAATGGCTTTCCTTATGGTCGTAGATAATTTACAAATGTTAAAAACAAATCACGTTAGTAATTATAGTGTATTTTTATGCAATTCTCACAGTTATTTTCCCGACATATGCCATCGATGAGGTGAACCTTACTCCAATTTACCAGGTATTAAGAAATCGTTTAAATTTTTCTCTTTTTTTCCTCTCTGCTGTAATTATACCATAATATTTTACTTTTGCCTCTAGTAACGTTTGTAACAAAGAGAGTTAAAAAATGTGGGCATGAGTAATTATCGCTGTTTCTCCTCCGTTTTATGCACTAATTGCGTTAATTAGTCCTTCGTCCCTCTGGGAAAAATTCATTAAACTATCATTCTTCAGATGAAAAGTGCCAGCACGTCACCCCATGATAATCAGAGCCGATTTTTAATAAAATCGTGAAAAGTTCATGAAGTGGCATTGATAGCCACTTAGCGAAAGTCCGAAGAACCCGCAATATTGCAATTAATTTCAATTTGAAGTGCACGCGAAAGCTCCTGAAGGAATAACATCATGGAGGGCTTTCGAGCAGAGTTTGATTGCTGTTGCACTCATCTTCCTCTAATGGAAGGCTGAGTAAACAGCTAGCAGACGCTTTGAGCAGTCGAATAGAAAAAAAAATGAAAATGCTACGAAAATATTTTCCCTTCCATTTCGACTTGAATAAATGGCGATCGCTTAGCTGTTGAAAGCTGTTTTCATTTCGCCTTTATTTTCCGCGCTATTGTGCTCCTTCCGATTTGATGCACCTAACAATGCACGCTCCCCTCGTAGTCCGAAATTAGTGCAACAAAGGCTGCTGGAGCCGGGATTAGTGTGGCGTTATAAAACCGTTTCCTCAACGATTTGAAACAAATGTGTCTTCCCATGGAATTGCAGCCAGATACCACCCCCAGCAAAAGACGTCTATTTGCTGGGTGCAGTTTACATATCCCAGAGGTCCCTCTCCTTCTAATCTACTCGAATAAAGGACGTTTTATCTCAAGAGGAAAGAGCACTTTAGAATGGAATAGTCCATAAAAGATCAATGACTATAAAATCAGTGGATCAAAGCGGAAGTAAACCGAAAAAAGCCAGGTAATGCGCTCAGGTGATACCAGAAGGTGTTTGCTCACCTCCTGTGAGCCGGACGAATTCTAAGTGGCCATCGAAATTCTTTGTGCAGCTTAGGAGACGAAGACGGACAGCAAACAACAAAAGGAGTCCTCCTGATGATGTGACAATCTCAGCCATAGCTAGCAATAGGCTACTGCAGCAGTATGCGATGCTGGAGCATAGGGTTCAAGCACAAGCCAGCCTCCCCCAGAATGGAATGTTCCAAATCAATTTAAATGCCCGCTGCATAGAGCAAACAAATTAAAGAATACACAGACGGATGGACAAACACAACCGTCACGAGTCCGTTCTCTGCGCCCCCTTTTGCACATTCCGGATTCAGCTCGGCGAACTGACGAACATCCTCGAATTTTATTTTCTGTTAACAATTTTTTGCCTCGCCTTTTCCAGAAGATTTCTGTTTACAAAGTGAGGACTCAGGGGAGATGGGTGATATCAACGGCGGCGACGATAACAGAATGCAATACAGCCGAGAAGTAGCAGATATAAAAGAAGTGAGAGGTGTGGCGGAGGAAGTGCTTTTTTCCACTTGAACTATTTTTTCAATAAGTGCAGAAAGGAACTTAATGAAAAAATTGCGAGTTTGTGTGGGGAGCTGCATGCTTTTCACCGATTCACTTGTCGGGTTCATTGCCACTGGCTGCTGCTACAAAAGGAATCTGGATCATCATACTTCTCACTGTACCACAAATTCGACAACAGACCTGCAGGAATCACATTTTCAACATTTCAGTGGAATCTTTGATGGACTGCCATCAAGGAAACGAAATTAGTTAACGAGCAAAATTGCACCCCTAGAGGAAATTAACAGGAGCGTAAATTATTGTATCATGACAAATAAGGCTGTACAAAATCGCGCTTCCTCAAGTATTGACGAGCCCAAGTTACCTATGTTACCTATGTACAGAGTCATAAGTAATTTCTGAGTTTGGTGGTGTAACTCTGCTGTGCCTTAAAAAATCATCAGACAACTATTTTTCAGTTCGGTGCTTATGTGTAACCCTTATGTTGTTGTTGGGGGCTGCAAGGCATCATCTTTCAGATTGAATCGTATTTTCCCTTAACAAGACAGTGTGAACACTCAAGCAACAGTATGCTAACTTTTCAGGCGTACTGTAGTTATAGCGAAAACACAATTTCAGTGACGTCTATGCATTATAGAAGGAGAACAAAACAATTGCTATATGGGAAAGTTTCGAGGAAAAGCACGTTAATATTTTTCGAAATGGAGTTCAGTATACCACCCCCAACTTGTTTGCATCCAATTAAAAGAAATCACTTGACACAAGGTTCAACACTGTCTGGCTGATAAGCCTTGCGAAATGAAGTCCCTTTTAGGATATGTTCTGTGTGCAGAGAAGCATTGTCATGTTGAACAATTACGCAATTTCGGGAAGGTGTTGTTTGAAAATTTTCCAACGTTTTTGGCATTTGTTGTTTTGTGGTATACAAATCGGAATTAATTATCATCAGATCGTCTACCGGAATTATAGCAATGTAGTATATTTCGTTGAAGAGCATAAAAGCAACATTCTGTGCCAGCTATTAGCTATTTTCTAAGATTTTTATCTTGTGAGCCACCAAATCTCTAACCTGGTCCTCATACTGGGACGAAACTAAAGATACAGATTGAATCAGGCATTAATTTCTAGAAAAATAAAAAGCCAACGTCACTAGTTCGAATGGAAAACGCATTGGCTAAACCAAGTAATGAAACTGATAAAAATCACAGAGCACGTTTTGTCCAAACACCTAAAGAAAAGTTATTTTTGTAGAAAGTGTTAAAGTTTGTAGAGCGAATTAAGTAGAAGAACACTTGAAAAACTTAACGAAGATAAGTAGACAAACAAAGTGCAACGCCAACGGAATACAAGGAAACATCGCCAAACAAGCAAAATTCTGTTGTTTGATACCATAAACGCTGGTTTGGTCGACGGCGACAATAACCATGCGAAGGAAATTTTGCGAAAGTGTAGAAAAATGATAGTCGGGCATCGTCATGCATAAACCGAACGAGTTCCAAGTAATCCCCGACATATACACAAGGGTTACCAGCAGGAAGAAAAAAAAAACTTCTCCCGGTCTTGCAGTTAGTATCAACAGGAATTCTACACCACCATATCACGGGAAGGAAACTCCTTTTCTTTGCTGTGGAGAAGCGACAGGTTTTTTCTAACTCTTATGCTGCTACTACGAGAAATCTATGAGGTGAGGGGAGAAGTTTCCATGCCGCAACACTTTTTATCAAAGTTTCCTTTAAGGGACTCTTCGACGTCCTCGCCGAGTACGAAGCGAGTGCGGTTGTAATCGCAAAGGTTTCGAAAGGGTTTATGTACAGAAAACGTGGCAAAGGGGTAGAAAAGGTAAGAGTTGGCAAAAATTGCAAAATTATCCCCCCTCCCTTCTTTCTCATATCGCTTGGATTCACATCTTCGTTATAATTTTCCACTTGTTGTGGTCTTCCTTTGAGTTTTGCAGAGACCTCACCCACTTTGGGAGCGGCATTCTGCAAGTGGAAGCGGTGGTTGATGGGGGGTGGAAATGCACCATGCCCTTTTTGTCGTATGCAATTTCCAGGAAAACTGTTTGGCGAAAGTTTACGCTTAATGAAGTTAAAAGTAGTTCGTTTTGTCGTTAACTCGGTTGGACCAGTAGACCTCTGTTTGTTCAGGACACAACTCCGCGATTAATTCTTCGAGTGAAAATAAAGAGTCGAGGTTTATGGGCAACTTGAATTTTTGCAGTTATTATGAAATCTTTAGCGAGAATTTCTCATCGGAAAATTGCGCCCTTACAAGGCGATGCATTTGAAACAGGGAAACGGGGTAAAGTAATTATTTTCGAGGATATTTCGCAAGTAGCGGGCTTATGTTCAATAGTCTCAAGGAGTATTTCGTTTTTAAAAAACTTGCTAGTTTACACCTTACACCTACAACCTTTCCGTTCACTGGTCGTATCCTGGTTACTGTCAACTGCTTTAACTGTGCCCCTATTCCTGCGTGTGTAACAATTTGTCGGCTTAAACGTGTAACTCCGTCTTCTGCAAAACACAATTCAATTTGTCCCGCAATGAATTCAGGGATGAAATTTTGTTCACTTTGTCCCACATTGGAGCATCAGGGCAGAACGGGCAGTCGGCGAGCCAACCAACCCTTGTATATCTTTGATAGATAACTGCTGTATAACATGGAAGCTGATAAATGTATTCGAGAGTCCTAGAACCCTTCAAAGAGGATTATTTTGTTCAGTGAATTCGAAAACTGATAATTGTTGTTGCTGCTGCTATTCACAAATTGTATTTAGTCGGAGTCTGATATGAGTCGGAGCCCGGTGTACTGGGCGAGATTCGAGAGCCCATCTGCCCGGATATTTTGTGAGAGCTCAATCCGCCCATAAGCGGATGACAATTAATTGTTTAAACGTGTATTTAGAGAGCTTTTTTGATGAACCGCTCTATCGTGACACCTGATTATCTCTTCACAGCTCAAGTTGAATTTTCAACTAAATCCATTTTCCGAAAATGGTCCCGACCGAGCGATAGTAGCACGGGCAATGTTTCCTTGATTAGGTCAATTTGGGCAGTGTAGCAGTTTGGGCTGAGGGGTTTTTATGACAGAACTGAATTGGTTTTTGTCGAAAAGTTTATTTTCGTTGTAACCGTGGTTAAATGTAATGGAAACGAGGAGAGATGTATTTTTTATACGCTCCCGATTGGTGATATCCACCAAAAATTTATTGCATTTAGTTCGCCTTTTAAGACAAAAATTCCAGAGACTTTTATCTCCCACCAGTCACAGATAAAGAGCGGTAGGAAAGATTTAGGGCAAGCGGCTAGGATGTTATTGGAGGACTTTACATTTGTTACGTGCAAAGAAATATTAGAGTTCCCAATTTTATCTTCTCACATATTCCTCGTTTTTAAACTGAGCAATAACGCACCACCTGAGGCAATATGATAGAGAGAACTACGAACTGAAATTAACAATTTGCTATTTTTGCAGATATAAATTACGTTTATAAGAAGCCAGTAGCAAATGTAGTAATGAACAAATGTATACTATTATACATTCCCAACATGAATGAATTTTAGCACAGGGATTTCATTGGAAATTCAAGAATTATTCTTTTATACATTATTTTTTCATTCTACCTTTTTCTTTTGTTCTCATAAGCATATGAGCACTTTCGCTCGAAATTAAGAGACAAAAACGATGAACCTGAAAACCTAAATTTCTCTAGTACCATACCTTACCATACCCTTGTAATCAATAGTCCCTCTGCATTACTATGTAATTGATTCTAGCGATTTCTGTTATTCTTCGGTGAAATTATTCATTACCGTGTTTATCAATCGCTCGATTTCCTACTGTGAAGTGACGGACATTTACGCGTACATTTGCATTTTTTATACTGCGTAGACAATGTATATAATGCCTATTTTTCATAGATAATATGAACTTTTGTTAGAAAATGCCGATAGCGAAGTTGATTATACTAAGAATACATCTACAGTTAACTAAAATTACATAACTACATATAAAAATATTAATAACAGTGTAAAAGAGAAAAGCGAGAAAGAAAAAAAAGAATCACTACATTTCCAATTGTGATAAATTTGTTTCATCAGTGGACAATTTACATGCCGATGATATTGATGATACTCAAGACGACTTGCTGTAATCGAAACACTTTCTTTTCACTTAGAAAGAAATTTTCTATTTATGTGGACGTTTTTCAAATGTTCTTCGAAATGAATTTCACTTCAAAATTTAATGTTACAAGTAAATCACAATTTTTGGCATTAAATTTTTACTGTGCTATGTTTACTGGGATGTGGCTTCGCAAGTACAACTCTCGTTAGTACAATCGCCTCAACCATTGGTATCCAGATAAATCGCCTTGCCCTGTACAGGATTCAAACCTTCTCGGCCACCGGCGTTAGTGTAGAATAAGAATAGAAGTCGGCCCAAAATATGATTTTGGGGTACACCAGAATTGATAGAGATGAAGTGACAGTACTTGCTCTCCTTGAATTTTCAACGGCATTTATTAAAATCGGTCATAAGTTGTTGATTCATAAACTCATTGAGTATATTTTGAGTTTCCCTGATCGGCATGTAAGTTAATATGGTCATATCTTACCCGGCATCAACTAAAGGTCGTTGAATCATGTGTTTTTTTGCATGTCACTAGTGGTTTACCTGAGGGATCTATTCTTGAACCCCAGTTGTTCTCAATTTTTATTAACGACAATGATACACAACTATACATGTCTAGGC
>QYTT01088240.1:60902-71533 GCA_006980735.1 Dasypogon diadema | reverse complement strand
GAACTAATATTGCAAATGTAAAATAAACATATTCTGGAGAGTCATATGGTTCATTTGGATACAGTTGCTAAATTTTACTAAATTGCATAATTTAATTAGAAAACAAAAAGAGGTGTAGAGTGGTATGTGTGCAGATGATTAGCTTTGTTAAGATATATTAGATACTTTCAAATAAAAAATTCAAGATAGATATGTTTTATTTAATTTTTTATTTAACTAAAATTTATTCCAAATGGTAGAAAAATAGTGGTTTTGTATAAATATTTCGCAATTACGTAAATTTGTGGATTGTTGTCATCAATTCTAATAACATTGTATTTATCTTTTTGTTTAGCTCTATGTAAGGAACTTTTCACCAATCTTAATATACACAGAATCAGATACTTCTTTGATGTGCATGCAAAAACTGGTAACACATGTCTCAATATAAATCAATGTCAATTTAATAAAATCGTTCAAATTTGACGGGTTTCTTTCCTATCGCAGTCCATTTTGATTGTGCAGGCCATCCAACACAAAGAAGTTGAATGCCTCAGGGGGTTCACATGTTGCACGCTTTAAGAATAGAGAGCTTTGTCAAGGAGAAGAAGAACCATCTGCCTTTCAGTTTCCAAATAAATTGATTAAGTAAGAAAGCCGCATATAGTTGACGCTGAGACCTTTGATGCGCCGCGGGGCGCCTAATTTATTAATGGTATCCATTCTTCTGCGGGACCTAAACTAAATCGGGGAAGCATTTGGATACGCATGCACTGCATGTTCTAAATTACAGCAGATACTTTTTCGAGTTCACATCTCTCTGAAAATTAAATTGATTCCTTTTGAAATAAAATATCTGTCCTTCAGCACAATTTTGTTTCTGATAATGAGACGGAAAAAACAAAGTTACTTTGGATTGATTATCTCATATTTCGTAAATTTGTACTAAGGCTGAATGAAAAATGCGGTTAAAAATAAATTTTCTTTAAAATTAAAGAGCTTTATCAGTTTACGTCACTGTAACCAATAACCCGTAACTTACGCGTAGCTGTCGCTGCTGCTAAGATTTCTTTTGCCAAGCAACCAACTCTGGAATGAGTTAATTTTCTGTTGATATAACGAATCTTAAAATCTACGTCAGTATTTATCACAATTGTGAGTATATTCTCATATTAACTTGTCTTCATTTTGACATGTACCTAACAAAGATACCTAATTTGTCAATATTTGGAGAAGACTAAACAGAAAGATAAAACGCAGTTTCATCCAATGGAAACGACGCAAGTTGTCTCAAAATGCTAAGCTGGCGTAATTCAACAAAAAGATAGTATCTTACTTTACTTTATCATCAGAGGGGATCTTTTAAAACTAAAGATGAAAATGCAGAACCATTATATTGTATGTAAGATTGCAGCAACTTGGTAGCAATTTGGTATAAAACCTTGAGTTGTAATAGTTAAGCAAAATGAAATAATATTTTTTTTTCGAGTGCAACCACTCAGTGCATGTAAACTTTCAAAAAAAAAAATGCTTTCAATCCACTTCTCTTACAGACATTTGGTATTCATTTTCAGCTGAAATCGATTTTCCGCATCATTGCATTTGTCCCACTCACCAATTTCCGGTTGATTTCAAGTTTATTTCTAAATGAAACTTACACCGTCCTTAGGTGCTTAATTGAACAAGAAGAAAATATTTCAAAACTGAGCTCAATTCTTTCACTTTCATAAAATGAAATTCATAATGTCTTTTTTGTTTTAACAAGAACTGCAATATGTTCGCTGTGTTCAATGAGGGGAAAAGAGCGAAGAAGTAAATGGTAATAAATTGCAGTCTTTCCTCTTTTGTTTTTAAGCGAAAACATTTTTTATTTCAAAGAGGAGCATTTTTGTAAATATCACACGGAACATAAGTTGAGTGTAATTAAGACATATATTTCTGTGGTATAAAATATTATATGGTATGCTCGGTATAATATTTTACTGCTTACTTCTTCCTCCATCAACAGTTTCTGTTTTTCGAAATTCAGATTAATCATTGAGTTTAATTATAAAATTTTTAAGAAATAAGTTTCCTCATTCCGTCCATGACTCTTAACAGATTAATTAAGCAAGTGACTATTAAATCCTACTGTAATTATACTGTAATCGTCACACAGGTTGAAGTCATGTATTTTACGTCATTTTTAATGCATTGTCATGCAATAATAACGAATGTAATATTTTGAGCGCTACTCACTTTCACGTAACCTGCATTTTCCGAATAATCTGTCTGTACCGCCCCTTATTAATCATTGTTATTGTATCTGAAGCATTCTAAAACCTTTTTTCATCATTCAAGTAAGCAATATTATGTTTTGTTTTCTGTAGAAATTTTTGGTTTTCGTTGGAGAATCTTAACAAGTCAGTTTCCAATTCTATCAAAGAGTAAAGAAATTTTTGGGGTCAAGTTAATGCAAGTAAGGATTTAAAATTATTTAAATCTACCAAACTTAATTCCTCTAACGATTGTTGCGGATTTCTTCAATACCTGCCAACAATTCGACATTATTGGTCGTTGCTACTGTATCTGAGTGATCTTCATCTTGGAGATTTTCGTCGACGTCCTGGAAGCAAGAAAACTAGCGTTGTGCAATTTTGGGAAAATATTTTCTTTTGGAAAAACAGACATTTACAAACTAGTTACCTACTTGAAATATAACATTTATTTTTATTATTTAACATTTATTTTTATTGGAACTATAAAATTGTGAGTTTCTTTTAAAGGTGGATGGGCCATGAGTGAAATGTTATTATCTGCTTCTTTCCTTAAACTTAGCACCATTCATATTTATTCAATTATTTATTCCTTATATTTTTTGTATATGGTGAGAACTAAGAGGGTGAAAAAATAATACTCATACTCTACCGCATTATTCTTCACCATGCAAACTAGCCTGTCAGCTTGCTACCGCTTCCTTCGTCTAACAGGGTTGCTTAATTGTGAGTTGCCTCTAGTTTTTTTTCCAAAATGTTGTCTTTAAAAATTCGCAACTCCTAAACGAAGAGCATTTACTTAATAGTCTGTAGTGTTCTCAATGATATGGTACTATAGATTCGTACAGAAATTATGTTTAGAATAAACTATACGGCTTTTATCCTAAAGGGCGACATGAAGACCTGTCAGTGGACGCCAACTTGGGCATCCTTATATAACGTATTAAAAACTGTATGGAAATAAATTAATCGCGTAAAAATATACCTAAGTGTATATACAACGGGGATGCTTCAAATTTGCATGAAAAATTAATCGCATAATTTTAAAACCGCATAAAAATTGACCCGATAGTATTTTACAAAAGTACATATTCCACCCATAACACTATCAACCGGCACAGGTTCTGGTATCAAGAGAAACTAGAAACCAAAAAATCAAAAATAAGATTACTGTTCTGCTGCAAAAATCTTTAATTTCCAGAGCAGATAGTGTATCTTTCCTACTAAAAACAATCACTGGGAACCCTACCGCTTAGTGCTAGGGAAACGGACATTTTAATTTGAATTCGTGTTTTTTTATAACAATTAAACTTTCAAAAGTAAGACAAAATGGTCAAGTGGAAAGGTGGCAGTGTGGGTAGATCAGTCGCATCCACTGAGATGAAGTTGTCTTCAAGAAAATGACACAGTGGTGTAAATAAATATGGAATAAAATTTGAGCTGCACTTGGAAAAATTTCTGCCAATACCTGATAAAAGGAGTTCGACTGTATCTAATCTTTCTCTTGGATTTCAGGAAGAATATTATTATAAATTGTTCAACATAAGTGGAAAAATAATTCACATTTTATTGCTCTTCCAAGTTTTCAAGTTGTCCGCAATCGAAATCCATTTCTCAACATATTTCAAATTAATTAATTGCTTCTGTTCCAACATTTTTAAACAAGATTTATCAGGCCAATATATCAAACTCCTTATTTCGGGAGAAAGTTCAATAAATTAACAATACATTGGATAATTGCTTTCATTACTGTAATCTTGTTAGTGGTCAATTAACGAGAACCTATAATTGAACTCATTCGGTATACACGGAACTATGATACTCACTCATGAATCAATAGAAAAGCAACTTGATAAATTCATGTTTCATGGTTTCATCCCACCCATTGGTTTTGAGTAGCACTCTTTAGGGGGCTTCTACGAATTCTTGTAAAGAAGGCTTGTTAACGAACAAAAACTTTGGAAAATTTCAATTATACTTGGTTGAAGGGAATTACGGAGAAGAAACCTTTTAATTTATAATACCAATGGGCATGTTCAGACAGTTGTTCTTACGTTTTTTTTTTTTGTTTGGAACTGATTTATTGCAGTGGACAATCGTCTTATTGAAATTCTAGATTTTTTATCGAACTTCTCAATACCATCAAAAATTATAGATTTCTATCCTCCTGCAAACAATTAAGATGTCACTAAAATTACAGTGGGGCTAAATGCCGGAAATGTTCCTCCAAGTGATGTAACTGAGCAAGTCATAATGGTAATTTCCACCTATAAACCAGTTTTTATTGGTAATTAGCTATCTCTGTTCACCATGAGTTCTCATTTTAGTGTCTCAATATCGCAATATCCATCCAACAATTACCCCGTCAGTTGTAAAAATTACCTTATACCCGGTGGGGCCACATTGGCATGGCATTCGGAAAGAGCAGAAATTCAAATGAAGTAAAAAATCAGCCACTGGAGGTTGATTTCTTGCTAACCTAAGCCACAAGGTAAAAAGCTATTCTTTAATGCGAAAAAATCAACCGTCTATCACCTCACCTGATGCGATGAACTCATTTGTTACCACCACATAAACTCACCTGAGTTGAACAAACTTGAGTACCTGCCTGCGGTTTCATTTTTCGGACAAAACTCAACAAATCAAGTCTGTTCAGATTTGCTTGAGTTGACCTTTCAAATGACTAGTTAACAAATCTCTGCAGATTACAGGTATACCCAAATATTTTGGCGGAAAGTGACAGTGGTTAATTAGAAGGGTTATGCGTTACGCAATCGGATTACTACTTATTAGAAAAGGAAAGTATTTTGTAATTTTTTTGCGAAGGTTATTCGCAATTCTCAGAGGCTTGCCAGATATTAATATTCTGCGGGAGAAACGTAGCCTGGGTAAATTTGCATTTTAAATAAGAGTACGACTGAATTCTGATTAACAAACATTTCTAAACTTTTAACAACACAAGCGGTGCAAGATTTTTAAGTTAAATGTATTTGTAATAGATATATATATATATATACCTTGGCGAAGGTTAGTAATGACCATCTTCTGGTATTTTGTTTTGTGATTCAACCTATTCTATTTTTGGCCTGAGTATCCGTAACGAATTTTGGTTTTATTGCTTGATAATGGCTAAGAAAAGTGTGCTTATGACACCTGCTAACACCAACGATCAAATTTTGCGCATAATTTATATTATAATTAAAATTAACTTTATGAGTAGCAATAGTTGGAATAAATTAAGAATGGGAGGTATTTTTAAATTAATAACTGATAGCTATAGCGAAAAGCTGCTTGGGTAGAAGCGATAAATTCTTTAGAAATCGCAGTACGTGTTTAGTAATCCGTGTAATTCCACTATACATGGTTTATCCGGAAAGTAATGAGACTTATTCCTTATGGCTTTGGTAAAGAACTGTCTCTTTGGGCTTTTCGTACCGCAGCAAGCGTGCCGGTAGCATTTTTAACTACTGTGGGACTTCTAAATAGTTGTCCACTTCACTGGCGAACCGTACTTTTTTTAGGCAATATTTTTGAAGAAAGATACGACTAAAAGCGATGCCACAAGACACTAAGAACTTCAATTGTCACTATGATCTACGTAGAAAGGATGTATCGTAGTTGGTCCCGTAGAGTGTCATATCTTGAATTTGTAAGAATTCTGACGTACGACACTCTACAGGACCAAGAAAAACAATGATCATTTCTTATAATACCAAAGCAGAAAAGCTCACCAGGTTATTACAGTGTGATCAAAACAGCTTGCCCCTCGTTCCACCTAAGATTGATCTTAAGATCAAGGATCAAATGTGTCTGTGGGAAGCGTAAAGTGCAAACTGGTAATGCACATGTGAATATTGACGTGAGTATTCAAATTAAATCCAAACATTCTTATAGTTTCCACACACTGATCGAATAATGAATAAGTATGTTTAAGTAATTTGACCAATTCCCAAATGCAGAATAATTGAAGTCCATGTGATATAATTCATTCGCATATAATTGACAAGTCGCAGATGAACGTTGATCGGATTTTCCGTCCTCGTGACATCAATTAAATCCCGTGTCGACAGCGTTGAATTAATTCAAATCCAGCCACAATCACAGTCTGTAATCATCATCGACAGTGAACTTGGAGTTTTGAGTTGTTTTTTGCAGAGCGTTTGCCTCCTTGGTCAAATATAGAGGCTCTCATTAATTACTGACAATCTTGAATAGTTCGAGAGCTGGATTTCAAGTTCATTAGGTAGACAAGCAGGAACCGATTTCTTACAAGATTTCCAGTTAAGCCTTCGGCTGCACGTCCCGGGTATATACATTTCAACAGCAGAAATTATTTAATAATAACTTCTTCCCGAACACAAGTGGTTACACTAGAGGTGGTTCAACGAACAGCTTTTACTGCTGCGTGGGCCGATGATAGAAATGTTCAAATCCAACCATTGAATACTGCACACCCAATAATGACTTGCACCAGTCAACCATTAATCATGTAACGATCTTAAAAGAAGGTAGGTGAGAGCAATTTTTACCCAGCATCAGAAAGTTCGTGTGCAGTGAACTGGGTTATTGCTAAATTTATGACCGATTTCTACGGCAGTAATTTAGATAGTCGTATCTAACCTTAAGTCTTGCAAGATCAGAAAAGATCAAAATTGAGAGAGGTGTATTTTCGACTTTCCCGACTGAGGAGGATCTTTCATGGAATTAGTTCAACTGCCAACGGCGGATGGGGTAATTTATATATTTGTGCAGAGCTGACTTAAACTTTAATGAGGAGAAACTTTTAAGATACCGGGAGACGAATGTTTCGTTTTTCTGGATTTAAGTATTGCAAATTAGTCTTTGCCCACACATAGCTACTCTACTTCCATATACCGAGGAAATATACTTAAGTCTGTATGATTTGAAAAGATTTAGTGCTGAGTTTATGAAATTATTCGCCGAGATTTACGAAATGTTAACATGGAGATAAATTATTGTTAATGTGACTAAATTTTGTCCTTCACTTCTCAGCCTTCATTACGTGGATAAATCACATTACTTCTATTGGAAAAATATGTTATAAAATTCTTAAGCTTTTTACATCGATGTGAACTATTTCGGATCCTCCGACCTTATGTAAAAATTTCATATCAGACGCAAATTAGAATTTAGTTCCTTCAATGGTAGAATGTTCGTTCAAACTCTAACAGCAAGTCTACTGGAGCGCAGAGGTAATATTGATTGATTTTGTAGTTGCATCTCGGGATGGTGTTCTGATAAAATTTCTGCTCTGGTTCTCAATCGCGACTCTTGAACTTGACTGATCCTCGACCTGACTGATGATCAAAATGAGAGCTTAAGATCTACGGTGGGGAAGGTCCTCAACAAGGTGCCGATTCCACAGTTACAGAGCTCACACTTTCAGTGGATCACAATGCCTAGATCCGAGAGAGGGGGGCAAAGATGCAGAAAAAGGGGACCATAAAGGATAAGCTTGCGAACTCTGTACCCAGCAGACTAATCACTTGCCAAGCAGCACCTAGCAAAAAAACCCATTCTTCCACATTTGCCAAGGCAATGAAGCCTATTGGAGACATTAAGACGGACAAAACACAGAAGGCACCAACAGGAATCAAACCATCGAAGCAAAAAAACTAAGAAGAGGTATTATCAACGACAAAAAAAGGTCTACCAGGAAAAAATAACATCAGGAAAAAATAACATATTAAAAATCGCCACCATACCGATGCGGTGCTTGATGTGCTTAGAAGGAGGTTTGTCCGGGATAAGCTCAGAGTGACACTCATCCAGGAGCTCTAGGTGCAGATGAGCATATCAGAAACCTGCCTACAAATTCATGTGGGTTAATAGATTGTAACGAACGACTTTGTCGAGAACTCCTCAAGACAGAGGTCTCCTCGCTGAGCAATTACGGAAACAGCGAACCGATTCTGTTTGCACTGGTACAAGAACTCGGGACGACACTCGAAGACAAGCTGTGGAAAAAGGATTTGAATCCGCCACAGCTAAGTGGACTGACTTCATGCTTAAGAGCAGGAATATAACTGCCCCTCTAGGGAAGGGGTAAACGCCTTAGGTTGACATTTTCCCTTGGCAATTGTTGTTGCTTTGCTTTTAATGCCTTAGAAGCTCATAAACACTATAGCAAATCCGTTTACCAAAACAAGAATAAAAATGCTTTACTTTTCCAGTTTTTCGTCAAGTCCATATCGTTACCTGGTCTAAGATTGTAATAGATCAACTTCTTGCGGAACTAACTGACTGCTTTATGGGGACTAACTTGTGCCCACCATACGGAGCAAGCATGACATGGATGCAGATGGTCTGGCCAAACTAGGAGCGGAAATGTCCTTTATCGGACTGGACTCTTTTTGTGGTTTCCTGTCCAAATATGGAACATCAATCCCAGGGAAATTAAACACCCTATAATAGTGATAATTCGTTAGACGTCGATTCATGCATGACTCACAATTTATGCTTATTGTAATGGAAAAAATGACTTACACAAACTTATTCGTATAGAGGCTTCGTGTAAATTTTTTGCGGTTCATACCTGAAAAGAAATGAAAAACAAAAATTATGTCTTTGGTTTGTTGTGAAATACGCTTGTGCGAAAACATGAAATACAAAAATTCAAATAAGATTTAAACACGTGCTGCAACTATTAAGTGGTTACAGTCAATCTCGGCAAGTGTCAACATGTTTATCTTGACCTTTTCCTTAAAGTGCCACCAAGTATATGCTGTTCATGTTCATTTTTAATTTGGGCAATAAATTTTCATTTTGTCACCATCAATGCAATGACATTGTATTTTTCTTTCCACTGGTGAAGAGATACAGCAAGCAAGGGTATAATTTCAGAAAATTGTCTTACATTTAATGGGGTTCATTCGGTATAGTTCTTTTTTTTATTATTATTTTCGTCCCGTGCATTTTTGAAACAAAAATTTGCCAGACTGTCATCAAAATTAAAGTTATTTTAAGAACAACATGGGCGGAAGTGAAATATTTTTTAACAACTGTAATCTGAACACGAATATTTGCAGCGCAGAAGACTTAGCTTCCTCCACCTTTCAGATACAGAATATTCTTTTTGCTTCAGAATTTCCTGAGATTGGAGTTATTAGAATGGACACTGACGCAAAGTCAAAACCGAGAGTTATGAGACAATTCACCCAACAAATATCTGGTTATTTGGATTCATTCGTGAGAAGAATTTCATTCAAGGATGCATTTCTTAAATTGAAAAAAGATGTTTTTAAATTGTCGAGCGGTGATAATTCAATCCAAGAAGTTGAAAAAATTTCTTCAAAATAAATCTCGTTACATTAATATAATAAGATCATGACAGGTAGATATTTAAAATGTCTAAAATAAATAAATGTTCTTTTTAAATAAAAAATCTCAAAAAAAGATACATATATTAGTGGTGGTAGGAAACACTGTATTCCTGAAGGATATTACTATATTAGAATAAAAACGATCCAGATTGTGAATAGTTATTTATATTTGTAAGAATTGTCAGATATTTTAATAAATTTTTTGTACTTATAAAAGCCATTGATCTCGTTACCATTTGAGGCGCACGTGCTTCTGCAATCTGGCGATGAGGTGCCTTTTAAATATCACTCGGTGGCTCATATGGTTGCTTCGCTCCTAATACTCTTATCCTGCTCTCATGCAGTATAGGTGAATAATCAATTTAGCTAAGTACAAGACAAAGCTAATCCTAAGATAAACTCCGTCTTATATTTCCGAATCTCGACGGAGCAGTAATTGATCTGTGCCGAGTGAAGAGCTGATCAACCGTTGCAATCGACTAAGAAGATCCATGACATACTACAAGTTCGGGAGAGTGAAGAAATTGTGAAATAGGTTTCTTTTTCTCGCAAAGATCTCTAGAATATAGTGAAGTAGTTACACCATTTTTTGCTCCCTGTTCAACACCGAGATGTTGGGGCCACCTGAGGAGTCCAGCGCACCTCGACGTGCTTAAGCCGACCAATACATTCCAATGGAGCATGTTACTAAGGTAGGTACCTAATAAAATATTCGAAGGCCTCTAAAGCAGGAGGGAATCCAACATTCTCGGCCCAAGGTTACTGATGTCGATTTGACCAAACCTTTTTCGTGCTGCAGAGATAACTCCGTGCAGGCTTGAGGTACCAGCAAACCCAAATGTTCCCAGAAATATGAATTACGTGGCCTACGCCGAAAACAAGCGTGTTATCCACGCTGCATCGAATTCTCAAATATTTTCGATTTTTGACGATTTTAGTAACGGCTGATCAGTATCAATTCCTCTAGCCTCTTCTTTGGCATCAGGGGCATCACACAACATTACCAATGAGAACGTTCAGTGTAGTTGTGATTACTCCTAATTTCAATTACATT
>QYTT01088240.1:35612-58538 GCA_006980735.1 Dasypogon diadema | reverse complement strand
AAAGTACGTAAAAAGCATTGACGCCGATCAAAGATAAAAGGCTCTAAGAAGAATTCGAGAGAATCTTAACCCATCGAGATAAATAATGTGGAAAACGTATGTATAACATACATTAGATAGATTTGGTCAAGTTTATTGATAGAAATAGGCAAAAGAAAAATTTTCAGATTATTATTAGTAACTTTGCAAAAGAATTACACATTTATGGACTTAAAGTCTTCTAATGGTGCCGAATTTTGAACGCACACACGTACAAGGTAAAGATAAAAATTGTGCCATTCTTAGGTGGCAATGCTCATTCGATATACACTTCATCTCAGTAATTTTGAGGCTGCAGAAGTTGAGGTTGAGCAGAAATGCATTCAATTGTAGAGGATCAACTGCGCTGTAAAGTACCTTACCCTACCTTATAACCAGCGCTAGATTTTTGAGTAATGTAATTTTATCCACAAGAATTAAATTAATAAATATGCATATAATAATATTACTTACTTACTTACTTACTACTATTACTTAATATTATTGGTTAAATGTCAATACATAAGGGGAAACAACTAGGCGATGTAAGGTTGCCAAATAAATGAATAGTCAATAACTGACCCGCGTCAATTCGCAAGAGCCTTCATAATGCACTGATAGTAGGCGCCGCTTGAATGTTAAAGAGAAATCTATTCCATAGTTACTTGAAACATTTCACGACTGATTCGTATAAGCTAAGGGTAACAAAGTTCTTATTACAGTGAAAAGTCGTAAACTGAAAGAATTCCCTGTGATAATGTGACCTGCCTAAAATCACAACCTCATGCATAAACAACAAAAGCTTTTCATACAGGTAAAAGGTAAATGAATAACTTAGAAAACGATTCTGGTAAGAAATTCATATTTCGAGAGATTGCCCAGATATTCCCAGATTAATAACTGTTAAACTCCATTTAATATTATCGACGGAATATCTATATCATCTGAGTTGCTGTTAGAAAAAGGAATACATTGCACATGGTACTATGTGCCGAATTATGGACCAGGTCTAGATTGTCATTTAAGCAAGAAATGCAATCTTCAAGTTATCTAATATAGCAGTCAAAAGTGGATACTCACATATGCTATACCAAATTTTGTAAGGTATTAATATATAGGGTGAAGAGAGGTGGACCCAAAATGGATTAAATTTTTTCGATAGTAGTATTGTCAGCGTAACTGTTGAGGTGTTAGCTTAAAATCTATTTTAAAATACTATGTGAAATGCATTTTACGTTATTAAAAAACTTCTTTTATCTCAGTTTAAAAATTCTAAATTTTTCCATTATTGTGTTTTGATATCTAAGAAAACACAATAATGGTTATGGCAGAGATATGACAAACTGAGTCATCAATTTCAAGTGGCATCGACTCATATTGCATACGTGTCGTCACAATGAAGCGACAATTCAAAACCAAGACTTCCGCATTAGCCTAAGAATGATAACTGAAACTTTTGATATAAATTTTTTGGTTCTGGGTTTTAAACAGAAAAATAAAAGTACATACGCATTGCATATTCTTTCTTCATGATGACATAATTCATTAAAAGAAAAGTGAAGAAAAAATCCTGGAATCCTGGAAAATTTAAGATATTTCCTGCTAAAGATACTAAAACTGAATTGCAAGAATAACAGAAAAAATATTTTATACTCAAAAAGTACTGGATCCCAAATGTATTCATTTATTTTTCGATACTTTGGTTATTTTTGAAACAAAATCTCTCAGATACTGAACTGAGATATAGATTTCTGAAGTAGCAACTAAGCAATGTGCAGTTTTCAAAGTTCCCCAGTTTTTAAAATACCTAAAGCCACCCAACAAAAAAGTTCCAAACACTTTTTTTTATATTCATATAAAAAAAAAGCAGTAAAATACAAAATATCCAAAAAAACTGGGTTTTAAACAAAAATATAAACTTTTCGAAACTTAAAGATAATTTTATTTTCAACTGGCGTAACACTATAACCGACTGAAAAGGTAAATCGAATCTGAGGCGATTATCTAATATTTCCGCTTCAAATGCAGCAAAACAGCTTACTACTTGAATTAAACTAGTCGACCACAGGTCGTCGCAGTAAATTAAGTCAAAAAATAGAATGAACGCCTACAAGCAAGCGCTCCGATGGCGTGTAATATAATCGCATTGACAAGACTTTTACTTGGGTTTATCAAAGAAAACCAGTGCAATCCATGGTCAGGATTGTTCCCCCCATTCATTTCTATGCACTGAATATTACATATATGAATTTAGATACGTTTGTGGCGAATGCAGATTCAAATCCGTGCTCCGTTGGCTAGTACAAGATACCATCTGCAACCGGGGTATGCATTTCACGGACCTATTCCGATCAATAAAAAAAGGTGGTGGCTAAAGTGCGGCTAAACTGAGGCTAAATCAGCTTAACGAACTGAATGTCAAAGTGGCCTACATTTGTCTACCGATCCAATTCGTTGCGTAATTGGGATTCGGTTAGTTCTGCAGTAATGGTGTCTACAAAACAACACAAGTTCAACGTTGCCAAGATTGTGCTTCGGTGTTCCGAAAATAAATTCTGTTTTAGAAGTGCTTAATAATAAAATCGTCAATGAATTCGTGTCACCAAAGTGTGTAGGAGAGACCTGAAACATATGATTCCATTCCGCAACTTGTTGCTTGAACATCGGATTTTAACCGGGTAAATAATTAGCTGGGTGAAAAGCGGTCATTGACTTTAGATACTCATCAAATTTTAAGCTGAGTTAGCTGTTGATCGGATTTACAGGCATCTATTAAAGTCTTGACTTTAATACTTTACCTGATGAATAGCTGTTTTGACGTGAACATTGCTTTTTCATTTCGTGCAGTAATAGTGACTTTTTCCATCTTGGGATTTTTAACAGATCTTGGAGACGATAATTGCAATAAATTATGCTATCTTCAGACTTACATACACGTAATAGCAACTGTTGTTCTCAGGCCTTCTCTGGCTTGAAGATTGATTATTGAGGTAAGCAGTAGGTAAATTAGGGAAGACATAAAATTAAATTGTTTAATGGAGAAGTCATCATCTTTTCTTTATTGGCAAAATGACTAGTTTACCAGTTTCGAGATTTATTCTTTTATACGTTAAAGAAAGCAGGTTATTCCAGTTAAAAAAAAAACCTGGGTTTTTATAGTAACTGAAGTATGTATGATGAGTGTATTTAGGCAGTCTATAAGCTTAGACACCCTATAAGACTATCATTGTATCTAGAAGGAGTCATTTAACCACAAATGACGTTAGATGTGGCCTTTAAGCCTTTACATATCAAGTGAAGCATACACGTAATCATAATTGCGAAATAGTTATTTTAAGTTTTGGAGTTTTTCCAATGCAATTTGATCAAACTTTATAAATAAACGCACTCCTGATGTCTTCTTTTTCATAAATGTAGCAACGATTTACCTAATGAAAAACATTCATAGAATAACAGGGATAAAAGTAATATATCAAGGGCTTATGATGAAAAACCCACAAAACAAAATGATGTAATTTTTATTTCCTTCTTTGTATGAAATAAAAAAATTTTGACTGTGAATGTGAGATAAAAGATTTTTACCATAAGCCCTAAATATGAGGCTTTGCATATTATATTGGAAATCGTTATTTCATATTTAGGTACACCAGTACATCACTGAAGATGGTGTGGAGATAGAAGTAAGCCCTGTGGTACTTCATGTTCAGTATTTAATGCCTGATCCCTTCGTATTTAACCACCTTGTTGTGCCAGTAGCAGTCGATGACTCGTAGAGCCATGTCAAGCGGTCTACCATTTTGGGCGGATCTATGCTGAGACAAGGAAGCTAAGCGTAGGGTAGCCAGTCTAACTCCGAAATAGTTTGAACACTACAAAGCCATGCCGAGAATGGAACGCCCAAAGCAAAATCAGTCGTAATGAGCTGCTTTAGTCTATTTATCTGGGTACCAGTAATTGAGGCAATTCTACAAATGAAATTGTACTTGCACAGTAAAAATTTCATGCCACAAATTGTATCGGGTACAAGTTTCGACGCAGCATGGCGTTATGCTCCGCCTTGAATCCACACTGGATGTTCTGTAGTAAGCCCGTCAACTGAAGATTCGTAGGATTAGTAGAATATTTTTCTTTTCTAGGTATTGGGTAGACCATTACTACTTCCCAAATAACGTAAGACAATGTTCGGTATCCCATTACCTCCCCACGACTTGTTGTTGTTCAGTCTCTCGAAGATGTTCCACAGGTCTTTTTTACCAATGACAAAGAGGTTCGTCCGACTATCAGGTACTTCGTTTTGTGGGTAGTCGGTATTGAACACGGTTATAGACCATATCTTAATATACCAATACCTAATTTCGTATTACGGATGGAAGTGCACTAGAAGGGCTCTCCATATCGTCAGGCCGAAGCGTTGTCCGTATACACTAGGTCCTTCTGGTCTTCTTCTGGTCATTTTCGAGCATGAACCAATTATTTTTGCTTCTTCTACAGTGTTTATAGTGTCTAGATGCTCTCTGTTTTGTCCTGCCCGGAGAGTACGGAAACTCTCAATCTCCTTATGACCTTTGCTCATAAATAGTTTATTTATTTGTCTGTTTATTTATTTTTTTTGTTCTAGTACAAGTTTATTGAGTTCATGTAATTTTCTTTTATTTACTGCTGGAGATTTTTTTTTAACCGATTTCATAGTTACCATGCACAGATGCTGTTAGTCCGTAAATTGTCTGTAAAATTTTTTCAGGATTATCAATTGCCAGCTTTTTTACATGTTTTTTTTTGTTTTGAATTAAAAAATTGAAATTTGGAAAATGGTGACTGGGACGTAGTTATTGGTTCGTTCTTGCTTTTTGCTGTCTGCTTCTACTACTATTTAATATTCTTTTGATTATTCAAAAAATTACGAACTAAAAAACTGACCGGTTCAGCAAGGATTAATTTGCACAATTTTTTTTGAGCAGAATGCATTAAGAAAGACAATAAACCAACCTTGGTGCATATGTTTTACGCTTTATTACTAATCACGAAAGTTACTAACAACGATTTCCTTGAACTAAATTACTGCAGGTACGATAAGTAATGTAACGTGAACCCAAAGGGTCAAGAAGAGGGCTTGTGAGTGATGAAATAGTGTGATATGCATGACAACTCGAATATAATTTTTCAGCTTCAATGAACTGCGATTTATACGGCTGTGCTTAGTGGTGTGAAATTTCTCCAGGTAAACTCGCGGCTATCTAAAATTTTCCACCGCTAAAAATACCACTGGACTCTGGCTTAGTTCAGCAGCCATTAGCACTTGTGTATAGACACGTTTGTGATATGTACATACATTATATATGATACAGGCAGACAGCAGCAATTTGCAATATAATCAACGTAATAGTCGGTTATGTAAAATGCTTTCCATGGCACAGCACAGAGTTTTCCTTATTGTTATTTTAAATCCCAAATGCAATCAGTGGATGCAATTTCCACCTCGCAAGTTGCAAGTCACGTTGAAGTAACAATCGAAAGTGCTAATATTAAAATATACGTAATCCTTATTTGCGCAAATAGTAGGTTATTAGTGTTGGTCTATGACGATTGTTTATTTCGAGTAAATTTTTTGCTTGGCCGGAAAATAATTTTCTGAGTCAAACAAGTGGTTTTTCCTGTCCACCCAAGGTAGATGCAAATTTCTGCAGACCAAATTATTTCTGGCCTTAATATACATCCCCAGCGTTGACCTGCCGTGCAATAAATTGCCAGTATCTGTCAGCGTTATGTGAAAATTGGCTTAGGCCTAAAGTTGTAAACAAACAGATAAATACGTCTAAATTATCCGAACATTTCACGAGCATTGTGCAACGCTTACGACACTGACACTGGCAATGCTCCATGGAACGTGAACTTGAATCTAAAGCCAAGGGTCGCAAATGGCTAATATAATCAGAAAACGCACGGTTTTCAGATAGGCACTTAATGATTTCGGATTGGGCTAACATGAGCGAGTAGATCATAATATCTAAATTACTTAGTTCGTTGCTGACTGATTAATTTTAGCTGCCAAGATAATGCTTATGTATTTTATTGCGTAGAAAAATTTGAAGGTGTCACTAGAGAAGAGAAAATAATTTAGAGAAAATTCAGCAAACGATTGAAATAGTTTGTACACGAGAAGAAGAAGGGGGTATTTAAACACTTGGTAATAGAATTTTGACAGCAGCTTAGTAATGCAATTTTCATTGTCTCTAGAATACTTAAGATATATTTAACTAAAAGGTAGAAAACTGTAAAATATTCGAAAAAATAAAATAAAATAAATAGCTGCGCAAAAATTATATGACTACGCAGGTAACTCGGTTTTTCAGTTTTGCATTAGTAGAAAAATGTGGGCAAAGACTATAATTATTCATGAGCCTGCCACGTATTTAACTTCAATGATTAGAAGACACCAACAGGGCCACGGATATGCACTTGTGACCGAAAAATTCGGAGATCTAAAAAAAGGTGATCCCGAACTCCCGTCGGCCTACCTCTTGTTGAGTATGTTGGATACCGCGGACAAGGTACTTGAGAAGGTACTGAAAGATTGAAACAGGTTAGAAGGATTAGGGTCATTAATAGACCGTGGGATTGGTAAAGGGTTTGAATTTAGAATGCTTCCAAAATGAGTGCCAGAGAGAAGTGAAATCTAGTTTTTCACTTATGGGCCAATATTTGGCAAAGCAAAGCACTTATATTTCGATACCAGCGCTCTGCGATCAGTTCCACTACGAGTCTGAACCGAGTTTCAGTTCTAGCCTATGATGCGCCTTTATTTATAAGGAAGAAGAAGCGTACAAAAGACCAGATAACGAAATGGACTTGGCAAGAAACTAAAAAACCGAGGCATTTTATAGTAAATAGGATTATCCGAATCGGCGGGAATAAAATTCTCATCAATTTTTAGCTAATTTTAGGAAAATTTTGGGAGAATGGAGAAGTAAGTAAGTTTTGTTTATTTTCGGCGGACTGCTTAAAGGCAGGCAGGATATTGGCTGAAGACTCAACAATGATCAAGATTCTAACCAAGTTTAAATGCTTCATAGGTGCCAGCCAGTCCCAAGTTATCATACAAACATTTTAGTGGGTGGCGACAGTTAAATTTGAATGCACAAAAGTTCTTCTTACAAGTTGATCAAATTCCGAAATCTACTGTAAAAGATTCTGGGTTTATTGATTTTCAGACGCAAATCTCTACGAAATGAAAAGTCTCTTTCAGACATAAGCGACTTAATCTTTGTCGATTACAAAGGGTCTTATTTTGCCAGATTGAAGAGGAGTACACTTGTCATGAACGTAATGATGCTCCAAGTTATATCATAAAAGATATTCAACTGCTCGTCCGTCCACCAAAGCATAATGAGCAACACTATCCTATGATAAAGATGCGTACTCTTTTTTTACTTTAAAATTTTCAAGATTAATTAACAGAGAAGGAAGACGAAAGTGTGAAAGGTCTTGAAAGTTTTTACTGCCCGTAATTTTATACTATAAAATATTTAATATATATCTAGATATAAGTCAGTGCACTTGCTTTCTCTCCAGCAAATTTTGATAATTTTCTGATCTTGTCAGTTCACTTTAAAATCTTTGATATTCTGTTTTCGAGCTATTATTACCTGCATTATAATAAGTAGGCACAATTATCACGGCAAAAGTTGCACAAATACAAACGAAAAGCGATAACGTTTAATGCATTTTACCTTATCAGTTGACTTTTCGCAGGTTATCTGCCTCATACATATTAAATTGGAATTAATTAACAAAACATGTAAACTGAACCTTGTGGTATATTTAGATCACCGGCACCCAAGGATTATCATTCGAGAAAATCGGTGAACTTTTTTTACATCAATATATATATATGTATCATTTTGCCGAAATTTTATTTACAACTGCTCATAATACCGACACCATACTTTTTTTTCTAAAAATCCTACATCACTTTTCTTGTCTTGTTTTCACTTGAATTTTAGCATATTGAATTGACCATGAAGTACTGTCTAGAGTCTAGACAGTGGCTAATTGTAATATCTAATTGACTTGAGATTGTTTTTTTTTTTAAAGAGAATGGAAACTTTTATTTTAAATGAACTAATATATATAGATACTGTGTGCAATTATTATGAAAGGATATGTCAATAATAAATATACATAACTGCAATTAATACCGTCCATAATTTTTATTAAAGAGCGTGCAAAATTAGCCCGCATTTCCACATGTTCGGAGCATCATTTTTTACCTTTTCAATTACCTCAATATTCTTGAAATAGTGCAAGAATACAGCTAGGCCTCATTAATTACAAGAGCACACGGCAGTGAGATACAAGAGCAATTGCATGGCTAGTATAAATATCCCGAGGTGATACCTGATATCATTAAAGAAATTGTTTGTATGTTCCTTCTTATTAACTAAATTAATATGCAGCAAAATATCAAACCGGTTTGCGTTGCATACATTATTCAAGGTACCCTTTTTCATTGATGGAGCTTTTAAATTACCCACAGCGGTTAACATTTTTTGCACGTGCATGCTTCACACACTAAATTTTAAATTCTAAAAGACTGAAAAGAGCGATGATAATGATTGTGTAAGACATGTATTAAAAAAGTTAAAATAGGAAGTTGAATGCTATTTAAATAAATTATATTATATAATAGAAATCGTTATTTTCTGCATGTTATGCAATCATCCAAAATATCTAATCATTTTGTATACATCCTTGAATATTGTAAGTAGTAATGATAAACCGATGTTCATGCATTTAATGCGTCATTAGTTACAAAAATTAATGATAAAAAACAAAAAAATATTTTTATTTAAAAAATTTTAGTTCTCTAGGTATCAGTATCAGCAGAAATTTTTAAATAACAATTTCTTTTTTTTAATTTGGTAAAATGTTATTTTTTATTTTCAATTTTTATATACCTTTTTTTCAACGAATACACACGTGTTTTACTTCATTGAGAGTCGAGAATCGAGCCCTGATACCGCACATGAGCACTCGTAAAAAGTTGTAAACATAATATTCACCTTATACCTAACAAAAGAGTGAGGGAGATAAAAAATAAAAATTCATTTCCGTTAAAATTCTATCGCTCAAGGTTGAGAGGTACTCTCGTGTAGGTTAATTCAAATTCTATACTAATGCACGCCGGATGGAAATCGTTAATTGATTTAATCAATATTTCAAAGTTTCTTTTATTATAACCGTAATTCAGAATGTAAACATTGCAAGAGACATGGTGTTTATCTTTTTCTGTTACTAGCGAATTTACTATCAGCGTCGTCTTGTTGAAGAAATTTGTCTTCGATATCCAATACAAATCGATTATCTTCGCTCTCTGCCCCTCTCCTCGTTAATCCAAGGCCTTCAACGATTCAAAAGAAGCCAGGCTCGATGACGCCTCCAACCCACAATCAGCACCAAACAATGGCTTTTTCAGGTAGCAATAGGCATTCTAAGATTGTTGGTGGATCGTCTTCAACCCATATACGCTTCAGCGCTTTATTGGGCAAAATTTGGGTGAACTTCGAAAACCCCACAAACACACAGCTCAAGTTTGAGCTCCTGTCTTAATGGGGTCTTATACGAGTGCGGATCCAAGTTTTTGTGCAGGGTTCACCAAAGACAGGACATGGGTGATTCCCTTCTTGTCAGCCAATTGTAGATTAAAGATGACTTTTAAAAATATAGGCAAACCAGAAAAGATGAAAAATAAATACATTAGTTATTGAAAACGGCAAGTCAATGAGAAAAAAATTTACCATGGGCAGGGTTGTCAATGAGGGGATTCATCTGCCGATTTTTTTTGGTCGACTCATTTGTGAGCAGACACAGAATACTGCCACTGCTTAAGTCCACTCAGAAGTGAGTCAGCTTAAGTTTTGAGTCCGCCCTAATTTGAGTCCGATCTAACTTCAAATTTTGATAGTGTTCAAATTCGATCGAACTCAAATTTAAGCGAGCTCAAAAAAAACTTAAGCGAACTCCCTTTTGAGCGGACTCAAAAATACAGACAGGACTTAAATTGAGTCGGTCACTGAACTGATTCGAAACGTAAATTTTTTGCAACTGTGATTATGGGAAATAATAAGCGGGCTCACCAAACCTGTGTTGGCATTCCTGAATGTTCAATGTATATTTGCGGTAGGTGTAAAATTGCATTAAGTTCTTTACACCAAAGTTCACTTCTTTCTTGTCCGGTAGTAGGTAGCACTTTTTAACCGAGTTTAAAACCTGCGAATTAAATGTAAGCAACTTTCCAATTATTGCAGCAATTGCTTTAATTTCATGCAAAAAATATAGTTAATCGGAAAAGTAAGAATTTAGTGGTTTACAGAATTGTTTCCACTTGCTCCACAAATATGGATTAATTATCGAGTCCAACGGTATATAATTGACCGCAAAGTGCCTACCTTTCACAAGTAGTAAACCACAAATAAGGAATATATGCACTTTTTACAGGAAATCGTTAAAATCTTTTATGGCACTTTCTGTTGCAATTTATTTTATCTTAAATCCCGAACAAAGTTATTGAATTACCCATGATGTGACTAAAACAATGAATTAGTTGAGTGAAAAGATTCCCTCTTCAATTTTAATTACTAAACTATAAAGTCCATACAAATTTCTAATTACTTTACAATTGAGCAAAAGGAAGAAAGAAACCCAGAAGCAGTATCATTTCTTACCATCCATCAAAGACTTGTTAAGTGCTTATAAGTAAATTCAAGAGGTTTAATACTTGTAAGTGAGAGCAAACTCAATTATCCAATTTTCTACAGTAAAATGGGTCACATTAACCGTCTTTTCGTGATCTCTTGAGTATGTAGTGCAACACGATTGGAAATAAGATTATATAGATTTTTCATTAAGATCATTGAATTAATTTGAAAGTACAGGCTTAGTTAGGAAGATAATATTACAATCGATGAGAATGTGAGTCCAAGTACTCTAATTTCGTTGATGTAATCATTAAAGGAGGAATTTTGGATATACATTATATACAATTTTCTTAACTATCTTTAGAGTGGATATTAAATTTTTAGTATAATCATTTATTACAGATCATTTTTTGACCTATTAATAATGCCCATTATACTTTACTTGTTACGAAAAGCAACTGATACCTTGTTTTGAAACAATTTACTTCAATAAGTAGTGAAATTTTAAATTGGGAAATTGGAACTGATTAAAGGAAATACTGCCCGCTTCAATACAAAATTTTTGTAAGATACATGTCCTTATTTTTTCTAATTACAATTAATGAGATTTTAAGTAAAATTCAGTATATGATAAAATATGACATTTAAGTATTAAGTCAACGTAAGGAAAAACCTAATTAAAGCGCCTTAAATTAAAAACATAACGAACCGCGGTATTTTAGTCTTCATTAAATTTCCTTTTTGGATCTGAAAAAAACTTCATAACGATTTGTTCGTCAGAGGTAAAATCAGAGAATTGATCAACATAATCTTAGTAGCTAGCCGAATAAAATGAGCAGGAGCAGAATGTTTTCGTAGAGTACCAAAAATGCTAGACAAAATTACTTCAAAAAAAATTTCACCTGTTTAAATTCCGCTATAAGATATAAAATTTTTTGAGTTGGCATTAGCAAGGAAAATTACAATCATTTTTTTCGCGTAAATTTTTCAAATTTATTTTGTTCCAATGAAGAATCATTCCTGTATTTGAAATAAACAAAAGAAATGGTTAGCCTTAGTGGCATAATGGTATAGTCATGCTCAAAATAATCGATGATCTTCCATCAGGATTGAAAGCCTCTTGAAAATTATCCTGTTGTTTTATTTATGCACTTAATCTGCATATAAGATAATTCTCCTATATCATTAAATTCTGAGATAACAGAGAGCAGTAGTGAAGCTTTGAATCAATCGATAGAGACTACTTTCCTATGGGTAACTTGTAAAAAACATAGACTTTGTTCAAAAATGAAGTTGTTTCTATGATTTTAAAAAGAAATTAAAAATTAAATTAAATTAATGATTTATGGTTCTTCCCTTAAAATTATTTCTATCTCTTATTAAAGCCTGTTATTGTATTTTACTGATATTTTACTATGCACTACATTATTATCATTTCATAATAACTCAGTTTATTTACAAATATACTGATTCTTTTAGCAGTGCTTACATATTTAAAATTTTACAAGTTACAATACAGTGAACCGAAAAGTTACCAGAACAGAAACTAATACTAAAAGCAGTTGGCATTAAATCCTATTAGATAATAGATATCAAGATCGTGATTACTAAAGATAAAAAAAAAGAAAAATTTCAACTTGTTCTATGTAGTGTTTAAAATAACAAAAAAAACCGTAAATTACTTTTTTATATATAAAAACGAGCTAACTGAGTTTAAATTAATTATTGAGCGTAAGAGTGGTCAAATCAACATTGTCTGACGTGATATTGCGTAAAAAAGTAAACAAAGAAAGAGAAAAAGATTACTCAATATTTAAAGCAAAAAGTTTATGTGAAGTTTTGTTAACGAACAGTAATGTAGTGACGTAGATAAAGGGGATTTTGCAACGTTTTCTGATTTTCTGAAAGGTAATACCCTTCAGTAATGGTTTTTTTTTTGCAAATATAAAACAAGTTTATCTTTTTATGCTCATTTCACACTATATGACGTCAATTTGGTTAATTCATATGAGAATGAAATAACGTAAACTGCATCATGAGGAACTAAAGTATTTTAGATTTGAAAGCATTTATACATCTTGTAACTGGGAAATTTTAACATAAATCATCGATTAATGATAGAAACCGGTTTAATAATTAGAAAAATTCTATTAATAAGATATAATTAGCGGCATTCTTTTCAGTGCCTTTATTTCTTTCAAAAACTTTCTAAAAGAATGGTTTCCAGTAATTAAAAACAAACTGCTCTGAACAACAGATTTCCGTTCAATTAAATTCTAGTGGCAAATTCTATTCTAATGAATATTCTAATAACTCATTTACAACTTTCTAATAAATCAAAACCCATCGTGAATTCGCCAAATCCAAAAATCAAATTACCAGGCTACGAAGCAGTGAGCACAAGTTTTTGTTGTTGTTCTTTAAGGCATTCCAGCTACTGGAGATATCAGAAAGAATAACCAAGCGACAGACTGGTGTGTATGGTGGGATTTGACATAGCGTAAGATGCAATTCTTGTAGAAAAATTTTTGGTTCTGTACAAGACATCTGATTTAATCTCTGTTCTGTGGTGCAGTTTTTCCAATCCGCGTTGTTTTTATTCATTTTCTATTTTATCATCCATCTACTTGTTAAGAAAATATTGGTTTATAATTTTTTAATTTTTTTATGTAATTTGTGTTATTAAACTTAAAAAAATAGCTCCTGTAACCAACCGAAAGTAATGGGTACCTTCATTATAATACCTCATAGTGCTAAAAAATAATAAAGAATAAAACTGCTTTTTTTGTCCTGCTCAAATTCACCTCCTTCTGTATACAAGGACAAACCCACTGCTTTTTTACGATTTGTTATCCAGGTTTTTAAAATTAAAATGTTTTCCACATAAAAACGGTACTCAGGAATATGGGATACCTTTTTCACGTAGAATACGTGCCATTACGTGTATGGATTGTGTGATGTTAATGCTTTGACCGTGCGAGAAGTTGTAGTAATAAATAGAAGCCGAATAGATTGTCATTCAGAAGTGATAGGGAACTTGGTGGCAAGATGCTCAGATTTGTGAGGCGAAGACCATCGTTTAACATAAAGAGGATTTCACCAAAATAAATACAATTATCTTTCTAGCGAAAGACCTACTCAGATTTCCTTTTAATTGAATAAAATCTGCATAGCATGAGTTGTGGTTGTGCTATTACGTAGTTAGCTCCTGAAAGTCAGTAATCATTATCTCATAATTTTTATGTGGGGGGAAACTTTCAAAATTTCACTTTGTTGTTTCTTTAGGTTTTACAAGTGCATCAAGGTATAATATTTCTCCATGCATGTTATTATTCACAAAACGAATTCTATCATAATTTTTTTTATTTCAAGAATTTTGGCTTACCCGCAATAAAATATGAATTTATTGTTCAAGTAACAATGAACTTTTTCTGTGTTTGAAACAAAATTGAATTAATTTTTGTACCTTGATTTTATTGAATTTATGAATAAATGAATTAAATTACATTGTAATTGGTGTAAATCGCTACATACCTAGGTAAGAGATTTATTAAAATATATTTCACAATGTTTGAGTGCATTTAGATTCTTCTTCAATACCAAAACTTTTGCCGTGATTCAAGCTCATTTTCGGCTTAAGCGAAATGATGCAAATGGGTTAAAGCTTATTAAGTTAAAAAAATATATATATATCCGTTTTCATGAACACCGCTCACGGGTACTATCAGAAACTCGAATATTTCTTTGAAATTGAATTGCATACATAATCAACTCACCTACGTGCAACCTTTCGTAATTTGAAACGACTGCCTATGCATTACCATTGTTGAATGAAAACCAGACCATAGGCAAAATTACGGGGAAAACGCTTGTTTAGTAGGAAAACATAACCCGTCAAGAAAATCTTATTAATAGCCTGATGATGTACAGATAGGATTCTTCAAGCAGCAAAAATGTGAAGAAAGTCAGGCGTTTTTCAAGGAATGTGCATCCAAATTTATATCCGAAAAATAGAATAGATCAAGGTTTCCGAAAAGTGAAAGAAGTGACAAAAATTTACGCGTTATGTAAACTTTCACTGCAAATTTTTAATATTTTGCAGTTTAGTCTGTGCTCAACAAAAAGAAAATTTTCAATGGACACTGCCAACAGATTTTCAAAGAAAGCAAGGTGAATTATTTGGATGCATATTTAAACCGGCTCTTGGCAGACTTCAGATGCGCTTCATTTCATTTTATATTTCTTAAAATAATCGTTTTATTTATAATCAAGCAATAGACAAGATTTCTTAATTCTGAACAAATAAACTTTCCATTTATCCATTTGAGACATGTACGGCAAGAATTTCCTCAGCAAAATTATTCTAAATTTGTGTAAACAGTGCCTCATAATAGGGAAAGTCAACCTACACGGGAAATACCACAGAAGCCTTGGTGAAACCACCTTGATTTGTGGCGTGGGTTAAAAGTTATATTTCACTCAATTAGTCACTTGCAGGTTTTGCTACCACGTAAGTCGGCTTGATCTGAAGACACTGAGCCGGTCCAGGCTAGTCGGTTAGAGTGATGCAAAAACTTGCCACCACAGGTATATGAAATGTGAATCTTTTGAACTACTTCAACGAAAGTACAGAAGTAAGATCATAGATGGACGTATATTTTTTTTGAATACTAACATATTCGTAGGGTGAGATGGTTTTTTTATTGGTTTGTAAAGATTTATTTTTAACTGACACAGTTTTTCCAAGCTTAACATTTCCCCTTCCAAGGACGATAAAAAGATCAAAATCAAATTTTAATTGCGCTATTTTTTATTTCGTTCTCTTAATGTGAAATCAGAAAAAGTCAAATTTCCGCGAAAAAAAACTGTGTTATCAGCTAACCTTAGTGGCCACAATGCCGAAAAGTCTAAACTCTAAAGATACAAATTAACATGAAATCAGCGTGGCAACAAAAGCAGATTTGATATCATTATCGCGGCAGGAATAGTCTTACCTTCTATTATCATTAGAATCCAAGTTGGTCGTTATATAACAGGGCACGCTCACACAGCAGGCTTATCTTTGATTTCACTTTTTGAAATTCGTTTAAGGCACTTCCACTTTTGCAAAGGAAAATCTTAGAAAAATTTTCACTGAAACATGGATCTGTACGAACCAGAAGGCAATCAACAACCTGTTGACTGGCAGACTCACTTTTGTGTATCGTATACGCACGTATTAGCACTTTTCTCACATTTTTCTTCGACTTATCACTTTCTATTGATTGATCGGTAGTTCGGATCCACCTGTAAAGAAACGAATTGTTGACTCAGATGCGAACCTGCCGTACAACCCAAAACGAAGATTACACCTCGCCAAGGCTGCAATAATCACGTGGAAAACTGACCCCCTAACTGGTTCGGTTCATATTACACTTTCGGTAGCACCGGGTAGCAGTAGCAGATACCGTACGAACCGAGAGCTTTCCGACAAATAACCTACCAGGGCAAAAGACACCGCTCAAGAGGCCTGTGGCTGTCTGTGGGGCTCCCCCAGCTCCACTCTCAGCCAAGTTAAACCTAATCACGTATGATAATTTTGAGGGATTTATCTTTCCTGGCAGCGGGTGTGACGTCGACACGGACACCGAGAATGCTAGCAACTTTCTGCATGGAGTTTAAGACTCTGATGATAACCGTCCGACGTCGCCGCACTCAATTCCGTGTGCAAAGTTTACTGTGCAACACTTAAGCTTCGTGTAGAAAGCTTAAGGTAGCTTTCAATTTGCGTAAATGTTGTGCAAATTTTCCGAGCATTTTAGCACCTGATCATGGGCGGCAGATGAATTGGGAAACATCCGCTGATCTTTGTCACTCTGCCAGTTTATCCCACGATTAATGATGGTTTGCTAGTGCCAGGATGCAAGGTATGATGAGAATTGCATTGAAAGGTATTTGTTATTGAAAAATGAATAAACTCAATTTTTTAGCTCTCTCTCTCTCTCTCTGAAATAAAAAAATTGAGGAAAACAAAAATAAAATTCTCTTGGTTGGCTTTGCAGAAATTTTGAATTATTGGTGATAATAATATTTTGCCTGTCCAAAAATACAGAATAGCTCAAACAGGATAGCTCTTAATTTTAAAATTTTGTATTTACTAGGAAAACTTTTTCACTTTTCTTGATGAATAGTTAAGCTGTAAAATGTCGTTGGCTTTTTGATCATATTTACAAAAGTTAGCAAACACCAGGGGATATGCTCAAAGTTAACGTAAATATTTGATTGCATTATTAGAAGTTTAATTTATTATTTTTTAAGATGTTGCCTAAATTTAGAGGGCAAGTAAGCCGCAATTTTTGGTATGAAATTTTTGCTGTGAAACATTTCAGTGACTTCGCAAGTACAATTCACGTCAGTAGAATTTACCTCAACCACTGGTACCAGCGAAATCATCGCGTCCATTACAGGAATCGAACCTATGCCCACAGAGGAGAAAATCTGAAAACATGACGCCTAAACCGCTCCCCAACCGGCGTGAAGATGTGTTCATAAAATATAGAATCTTAATTTCTCCCATCAAACCTAAGGAAGCACAAAAGATGTCTGAGGGACTCTCATGATGTCTAAATTTTTATCGACTGTTAAAGAATGTAATAAATGAGTGAGTGCAGTGGCCACACGTCGAAAATTATGGAACTACCAAGGACGAAGCTTAGATTTTAGCCATGCATCGCATCCCAGTCCGAGAACTTGCGGTGTTTCGGTGCAGTCTGTTTTGGCAAGGTACCAAGTCTTTGCGACGAGTAAGCACCTTAAGACAGTGTGATTCCCTTTCTGTTGCTTTTTTTAATTTGGTTTTGAATCGTAGTCTTCTCAATTGCCGGAAGATAATTACAAGAAACTCCAATAGATTTTCAAAGCAGAAACACTTTTGATATTGTGGAAGAGATATCAGACCATGATTGGTAGATCTACATTTTAGAATTGTAAAACAACAGGAGGTCAACACTGGTCCTAAAAGGAATCTGTTTAGTGATTTTTGGCGTTTGCAGGTTATAAATAGGACTAAGTGTACTTTCTGCAGGGTAGTCATGCCAAATATTTTTCTGCTTAAACATTTTTCTATAGAGAATGTGGCAAAAACAACCCTTTAAAATTTCAGAATAAAATTTTATCGTCTATGATAAGATAAGATAAGCCAATATGTTCTGTTCCTCAGAGATGCGAGTTGTAATGTTATTGTACATAAAATAATACACGTATCATACATAATTAGAATTTTAAGGTCAGCAAGATATGTGAGAAAATTTCTCTTTTTCTCCTTGTTTAGAAAAAAATCGTTGAGATTGTCATTTCAAATAAATGAATAAATATATGGGCTATAAAATTCTCTTATATCTCTTAAAAATGATGAATATGTAAAAACAGAAAAAATTGCGGGGTTCAGAATCCAGCTAAATTTCTGCTTTTGAAGTGTTTGTGAAAGACTTAATTTCTTTAGAAATACAAAATGTAAAAACAACAAGTAAAAAAATTCCAAGTTACCTCACATCCACCTTTATTAACCAACCCGCTTTAACGTTCATAAAGACAAGCGGTGCTATCATTTGTTATCTGGGCGAATGTAAACAAACGCAGAAATCAACATTGATAAAATATGCGACTTAACCCATTTACTTTGGTTTTATTCGAATTCATGAAAGTATGTTTCATTAGTTACTCAGAACAACTTATTTTGTATCTTTTGCTTTTATGGAGGACTAAAGGTTAGGTTGCAACCAATCATTCATATTTCGGGTGATTATATTCGATCCCAAGTATGTAAAACTTTTTCTGCTGCTAAAGAATTTCGGAATTATTATCAGCCGCGAGATATTAACAGTATCGTAGCAAGAGTTTGTATGATAAAATTACAGATGATAAGATAAATTTATTTGAACATCGCACATTGGGCGCGGTTGGATTAATCAGCTTTCCAAATAATGGCGTCTGCACTTATACAGAAAAGAAAATTTGCACATACCTCTGAAGTAAAATGATTCGAAATACTGCTATTAAGCTGATATCTAATAAAATCTATGAAAGATAAAAAGAAAATTTGTAAATACTAATAATTCACAAACAGATTGAAAATGGTTTAGGTATAGTTATTTAATGCATAGTTGGAATTCCTTTTGATATTATCAGATTTAGTGAAATATCTTTTTGTTTTATGGGCAAATGTACAGGAAACTTAAATCGAAAAGATATTGTAGGTTGGGGGACTAAAATGTTGTTGACTAATTATTTCTTACTTATTTTCTAATCCTGCTGAGTGTTATCTTTATCTCAAAAATAGTGCCTACTAAATACAAAGTTCATAACAGCAGTTGGTGAAGTATGTAACTGTCAGCATCCATGGAAGGAGGATGAATCAAGCCATTTTTCTCACTTTAGATAAATAGCAATAACCTCAATTCTCCCATTTACATGCATTAAAACAATCATCAATAATCGCCAAAATACATTCCGTCATGGTCGCTTACTTTGAGACCCTGACGAGATTCTTTACAGTATCCCTGCTGCAATAGCATAATCTGCATTATACACTTATGGTCCTTTTGTGGAGATCAACTCCATGAATTCTGGAGGTGGTGACGATACATGATAACCACAAGGGTGTCGAAAAGAGAAGACAGAGGCGGTCGAATTCGCAAGGAAAGAGCTCAATTGTACTTCAGTGGAAGATCAGGATTCAACTCTATGGTAGAACGGAGAACTGCAGAGGCTAAAGAAAAAGGTGATTAGAGCCTTTAATCAAGTTATGAGGAATAAATAACCGAAGGCATAGAATATCTGAGAGAACTATAAGATGAAGGAAAGAGAGCTGAGAAGAATTCTTCTATGACAAAAGAGGAGGGATTTCTACTTGAACATACTTCCCTCTGAAGTCATTAGACTATAGGAGATAGTCACTAAAACCCGGTCTCTGATAAGGAAAACTTAGATGATCTTTCTACTAAAACCAGGGAAAAGGGATTATGCTCAGGCGAAACGATTTAGACCGGTTAGTCTGATATCCTTTCTGCTGAAAACAATGGAGAGGTGTGTGCCTCGGAAAATTAAGCATCACATGGAGGTATAAGGGAAAGGAAAAGCGATACAGTTAAAAAGTAGGGAACGGCTATGAAGTTCTAAGGCACAGAACCATATTCTGTCATTGGAGAAGGCATGGTGAGAAATCTAATCAAGAAATGGGTCATAAAAAAACACCAAAATCGGTCGGGAAATAAAACAGCCTGCCGATAGGCTAGGAAAGGAATTAACTTTTCGTGATGATGCAGCGAGGAACATCCAGAATCAAAAGTAGATCAGATAAAGTTGAAGCAAGAAACAAAGCTAGAAATAGAACTGACACAAAAAGTATTCGACTCCTTTTAATAGAGAATTTGTTTTTATTTTATTTTCTCTTCTTCAAAATGATAATTCCATTTCTATAAAATTCAGTTCATGCGTCTGCTGTTTTATTTTATTTTAATAAAGTGTGCACTTTTTGATGGAAAGATTCGAAGTCAACATACTGATTTGACTAAATGTGAGTATGTTTGAATAAAGTCAAAGCAAGTAACTTCAAACTTAGGTAGGAATTTCAAAAGATAAAAAAATAAATAAAAAAAACTGTGAAACATCAAAACACTAAAAGATTTTCATTTCATGCATTATTATTATTGACAATCCATGGTCATATTCATGATGAAACAATATGATAATTACATTCTTCAGCTATTGTAAATTGTATAAGCATTTCATATGCAAAGATTTTAAAGTTAACTACTACAGTGCTTGAAAATAACACATATTAGGAACAAAAAGATGAATGAAAATGTGAGTAATCAGTCACTTTTCATCACAGTTCACTATGCAAATCTATTCTATTGACATATTTCTATAAAAGCGTTCAATGGTAGTTACTTGTGATTGTCATTATACTACAATACTTTTCTGGTTTATTTGCATGCATGAATAAATTCAAAAATGCTCTCAATGACATTGATTTACGGTCAATGAAAGTAGTTTCCGATGCATGTTCTATCAGTCAGTAATAGTTGCTAAAATTAAACGTCGTCGGTCGTTTGATATGATCGACTTTTTAATGACTGCGTTAACCGGAGTTTATTTATAGCCATTGCATGTTTTCAATAACTCACAATTATCAGCTTATAAGACTATATCGGTTGTCCGTTGCGGTTTGTTGTAGAGATACATTTTCCCAGAAGTGGCAGAGTACAGGTGATACTGTCACATGAGTTATACTTCCAGATATTCTAGATCAGAAGAGTGAAGATTTTATATTCTTAAATTTCTGATAGCAGTAATGCGATATATGTATATATTATTTTTTTGAATATGGTGCTTTCTCAAAGTTTCTAGTGTGCTATATTTAGGTCTGATGCATTTTAGATCAGTTGCTCTCGCTACAATGTAGAGCTTTCTAGCAAGTCGTTTACTTTCCTTTTCTTCTTCAGGCCTAATCACAAACTCAATTGATAGCACAGTATGATAAAGCACACGTTGCCAACAGGGTAGTGAATAAATTTTCTACTACTTGCATGATTTAAAAACCCTAATAAGCGAGGAACTCTCTTCCAGGTGAATTCACCAAATGGAATGGATCTGATTCGATACAGTGTTGTGCAAGATAGTCTACATAATTTAAGCTACGTGTTTGTCTACATGTAAACAATAAATAGACTACGGAAGTTAAATATGTGTAGACAACTACCTCATTAAAACAATGTAAACAATGCACATATTATTTCAATGTTTTACTATCGGATCGGATTACCATTGCCGCTTTCGATTCCAAAATTTTTATGCCGAATTTTAAATTTTAATTGAACCGTCAATTTTTCGAATCAAAAATTAAAAAGAAAAACTTCCATTTTTGGTAAGATTAAACCGAATTTCCTGGAAATTCTCAATTTTACCTCTTCCTAGCATTTTCACTAATTTTTTCCACGATTTCGTTATGTATTTTTTATAAGTTTGAGAGAAAACATAAACTGAACATTTCTTGCAACTGACTGCCTAACTGCCTGCTGACTCTGACTTGTGAAAGTTCAAAATCTACTCCATTTCTACATTGCTCACCTTTCGTCTGCCTGGTTTAAGGGAAATTAATTGTCTACGCAATTGTCTACGCGCCGTAACTTAGACTTTAATAGATAACAAATAAGTATAAAATAATGATTTAACTACGTCACTTTTGTCTTTTGGAGAATATTGAGCTGTAGCCGCCAGAGTGGAGTTCTTTTTTCAAAACTCTTGGACAAAACTCCAAACTAGTCCAAAGAGTTGGGAACTCATTCAACTATATTTAAGGAAGTCTCTTCTTTTGCGGAGCAAGTGGAAATTTTCCACAAGACACCGGATGGCTCATACCTCCGGTAGTATGACATTCTTACTCACAAACTCACTAAAAACACCTCTCCGGTCCGGGGATTGACCAAATCGAACCACATTTAAACGGGTCCCTTTTTATTATTCTCGATATTCTTCATCACTTCTACAGTTACTCTTGGTGTCTTATAGATGTATTGATCTACAAAACCAATCAAGCACTAGGGTCCTTATAGACAATTCGTAATGAAAGAAATGACGCTAAAAAATACTTTCGTATGACGCACCTTTTCCCGTAAACTATTGCTTTAAATGGTAAGAAAATTTTATTAATTTCTCGATATTAATCTAATCAGTCAGCTTACGACTGGGTGTTCAAAATTATCTTTTGGACTGGTGTTTCAAAGGTTATATTTGCATTCTATTCCGATATATACATATTTGGTGTATTAAACAAACTGTAAAGGTACAGAAAATATTTTCCATCTTAAAAATGATTGTTATACAGCGATATTACTACTTTATGTGGTTTCCCGGGGGCTTTATTGCTTTTTTTCTTGTATTTATAAATAAGCAGATTTTTTAACTCTTAGTGAGTGTCTGTGACATTATTGACCAAGCTAAATCTGAAAAGCGGAACACTTCTGAATACGTTAAATGTTAACAACTAGCTAATTAATTTTATCTTCTTTGTTCGATTTTGATTTTACAAAATTTTTATTTGGATGTTCGCTAAATAGTGAATATTTATATAAAACCATTTCTAAATAAAACAATATAATTAGAAACCCATTTTCGATTACATAACACATAGTGATTGTGCAATCCGTTCATTAGAAATCGCCTTATCTAAGAA
>QYTT01088240.1:8969-31560 GCA_006980735.1 Dasypogon diadema | reverse complement strand
TGTTGTAAATCACCGAATAAGAAATTCATTTGAGGCGAGATTTAATGATCCATGGATGGATAGGCTTTCAGAGCTCTTCAAAACTTTTGACACATAGGCATGTGAGCTGCAGAAGTTTATTGAATGATAACAATTGACATGTTTTTGGTTTGCTTTGATCCAAAAAAGCCCCTTAACTGGTCGAGTTTTATAATGAACTGCAGTTCGACATCGGTTAGATTGTAGGACACTTCGTGTCAAGCAAATTCTATGAGTCCATTACTGAACTGCTGCGAACTGAGACTATCGTTTTTGTCACTGACAACGACAACCTACTTGAGGTGATGATTATCTCAGAGTTCAGGCTCAGGATTTTACCGAGGGAGGATTGGCAGCCTGACTCTGTAGTTTCCTCTCTGATACACTTAGTCTTCTATACAGATGGACCAAAAATAGAACAGCATTTTTGGGGCGGGCATTCTCTAAAAGGACCTAGAAATGCAGATGGCAATACATCCCGAAAATGGTTAAAGATCTGTCCCAAAACAATGATTTAACTATTATATGGTTTGGAGGCCATAGTGGCATACATGGCAATGACGAAGCGGATAAGTTAGCGCAGGGGGAGGCTGCCTCTGAATTTCTGCCCTTTCTCAGGGTGATAACATCTAAATTTCTACCAGAACATATTGCAGATTGGGCAAGCAGCCAACACCATCAACTGTGGGTCGAAACGGAGTGAAAGCGTATCCCAACTTTTTCTTAGTCGACCGGGTGCTAACAGAATTCGTTCCGCTTTTTAAATATCCACGAGTAGAAGGCCCAGAAATGCCCTGAGTTCGAGGTACCCCTCTCGGTTCCACACTCCTTTAAAAAAAGTGACGACAATTTTTTTTTTTTGCATATGCTAAAAGTGAGATACTGACACCATTTAAGACGATAACGAGAGGACAAAACATGAAATATATAATCAGTCTTAGGCTAACTACTTCATACCCTATACGATATAACAAGCTTTTAAAGTTCATTCAGAGATATATTGCAATGCTTGTTTTGTTTTTAATAAGATTTTCGCGAAAGATTAATAAGATTTATTGCACAAGCAATTAAAGAAAAAATTGTAGCAAAAACGTCAAAAATTGTTAAAAAATATTAAAATTTAATTATTACAAATGGGAAATGTTACCAGTAACATGTTAACATCAAGTATTTCCTTCCAATCTATTTTCTAATCAAGATTTCCTGAAAACCGTCTGCATCCCTCTACGATTTTAACCGCTGCATTCTATCAACCGCGACATTGTGCTTAACCACGAATTTCCTGTTTAATTTTTTGTAAACAGTCTGGACATTGAACGAGACTAAATGTATTATTGGCTATTAATCAAGGCACGTAATCGTTGCATATCGATTTGATATCGTTGAACTTTGTGGCGATCGGACACGTGCTAGCTAAGTGAAGCATGCAACGTACTTAGTGCCGGAGTAGAAAAAGAAAATACTAATCAGAATTACTAAATATCCGCCAAGAAATACAAAACGTAATGGGAACTCGTGTGAAAATTTTCCCTCAATTAAAGCAACACGTGGGTATTGAATTGCAGTCTTGTTTAGGGAAGTTTTCAAGTTCTTGACCAAGCTATTCTTCCCACGTACCATGTCTGTTTTTGTAAATTCAAGTGTAAATATGAAAATTTGTCTCATACGTGATACTAGTCTAGAAAGTGCAATAAAGTATCTACAATATCTGAGATACTAGGGACATTTTTAGCAAAACGCTTTTCGCTTCCAGGAAATAGAAATTTCGAAGATATTAAATAGTGCTAAATTTAAATGATCTTTCCCAGATTGAGAAAAAATTGCAAATGTTGTATGTACGAGTATTTACCTGGCATACTATATACTCGCAGAATAAATGAGGCTTTACCAAGGGAAAATAAAAAGGCAACAATTTTTTGCAACGTTTGCCCGACGCTTATTCAGCTTATCGGCTCCTCACTAATCCCGAATGAATTAAGCTTACCTTAACAAATTAATACACCCAATGGAGCGCTAATTAAAGGAGGCCAAGCCACTAATGGGCATGTGAGCATTCTTACGCATTAATGCACTTACTAATTTGTTGAAATGCAATTGAACTATACTGACTGAACTCTTACCATGAAATATTTCAAAGGAAAAGTTGTCCGTCGTTGTTCGCCATCTTTGTCACCGTGCTCAGTTCTATTTTAGAAATAATAAATTCTACAAGGTTAACAACATCCAGAGTTTTAACTAATTCTATTCTGAAACTCTCTAACAAATGCTAAATTTATCCGTACATAGAGAACAGGTCAATTTTCACAAGTAGATCGTGCTGACTTAATTTAGCAAAAGTGAAAAATCTATGAGATAACATTGTTGACTTTGAGAGTACCTTCGGATTTTTAAAATCCAGTCGGTAAAATGTGGTTAAATTTCACATTTTTCATTTTCACGGTTTAGAAACTGCTTGCGTTCGTCTAGGAAAATGGAGTGGCATTTTGTCAAGAATCTCAAGTACTTAGACTTGAGGCATTTTTCTTTGTTAGACTGTATGTTTAATGTAGTGGAGTATTTATCAATTTAAATTCGACTTTTAGAAGAAGATTTTAGAAGTGGTGGTAATGGCTTCCCTTCGCTACTGAGATATTACCATATATCACCTACTCACTGTTCAAACCTTCTTATTTGATACTCAATGTACTGAATTTCCCCTTTTGCAATATCGTTTGTTTTTTGCAATATCTTGTAGACTACATGGCATACTGTGATCTACCATACAATTTAATTTGATATGGGACAACTTTTGCGTTTACCTTGTTCGTAGGCAGATAATAAATTCAACACACGTTAGTTCTGCAATTAATTTTCGCGTAAATAATTTAATAAATCTGCAGCTATGTTTTCTATAGCACTTTCATTTTTCCGACCTGGGGTCTCATAAAACGGAAATATTGAAAACCTTAGCGCGGAAAGCTAAAAACTACTAATAAAATACTATTAATGGCAACTTGTCTAAACCGTCAGAATCAGCGGCAGAAAGCAGATTAGATTCCGTATTCCTGCGGATATCTGCATGCTAATTCCATAGTAAAAAGGAAGTTATATGGGATAAGAAAAATATTTATTCAAATCTTACAGGAAAAGTTTATCTTGTAAGTGCACTCCTGTTTATCTCTATGAATGTTCTTTTAAGACAAGCGGCAGATAACGAATTTTATTTTGGATTCTCAGCTTATTAAAAATCTGAATGGTTTTAAGGTTTTCTGTTGGGATCGTTCTTTAGATTGTTCAGGAGGATGTTGCGGTTTTTGCTTAATCATCGATCCGATAGGCATACAAATACATTGTCAAAGAAATTCATCCTTAGGGGTTTTTTTAAGCTCAGGGACAACCCTATGCGGAGAGAAATTAAGGAGAAAAGATTGGAAAATTTTAATCTGGCAAATGCTGGAAGTGGGCTACTATTTTCGGTATGTAACTTTTACTGTGAAATATCCCAGTAGCTTCAGTAGAATTGTTTAAAACACTGGTACCCAAATAAATGGCCATGTCCTGTGCAGGATTTCAACGTTGGTAGAAATGTATGGTGCAGGGACACTACTCCGAGGAGGTCTAATGATGGCTTTGTTCATTTTATTAAGTGACTCTTGTAGTAATGGTTCATTATTGGACACTAAAGCCATTAGTTCAGACTATGATAATTGTGTGGTTATGTCCAGTACTGAAGAAAAACATGCAGAATATGCCATTAGGCTCTCAATCGCTTTATAGGTTGCATGCCCAAATGTGTGGAGAGCGATTCAGCACGAAATAGTCCTCCAACCGAATCCTAGGGCTACTGATGTTCGGTCTTCGGAAACCGGTCCCGTGCCGAGGTGACCAGTTTATATCCTTGCGCAGAGGGTGCATAAATAAAGACAGTCCCCAAAGGCGTTAATAACATCTCCAGGAACTATGATTCGGTCTGATGGTACCCTTATATCTCAAGCGAATTCAAGTGCCGAGTCCAGCAATTCCGAATTTTCGTTGATCAAAATCTCTGTTCGTACCCAAGTTTATTCCACTTCAGTTACAATGTTGGCCTGCTCCAGGTCTGAATTGTGTTGATCAGAGGCAAAGGCGGGTAAACTGAGAGCAAGTAGTAATACAGCCCTATGACGAGACCATTCAGTGCATCCATCCATAGCCGCAAAATCTCAGTATCCTTCTCCAAAGGTCTTGGACAAATGCTCTAGCCTGAGTGCATTTCAATGACACTATCGTCTTACTTTTTTATATCATAAATAATTAATCATATTCCAATCTTCTCTTATAAATACTGCAAATTCCCACAAAGGTGATGCATGCAAATTGATTTTATTTTTTTTAAATTCACCCTTATTACAAATTCACTTCATTTCTGTTACTCGCAACAGACCAAAAAATATTGTCATTAATATGACTGCATTTCCTTCGAGCGCAAATTAATTGAAAGTCTGACCACTCGCAATTATTAAAAAGCGCCAAATTATGAAATGAAATCAACTGGACATGAGAAAACTCAATCAATGGAGGAGTCAACGACTGAGCCCGGTCTGTGCTGCTGTGATTTAATCAAAGCCCCAGCCTCAGGCCTGGCTTTCCGCTTCATGGAGTGTCCAGCAAATGACTGCGTAATAAAACTGGACGATTCCTCTAATAAAGCGTGCAGTCAAAAATCCATTTATTGGGCCAACATCCCAACATTTCTCGGCTCTTATCAAACTTCCGTCGAGTAAACGAAGACGGAGCTAGGGTGGATGAATCTTTAGTGGAGCGATGAGTACTGCTCATTGCAGTTAACACTTTAATTTTCAAGGGCAATATCATATTGAAATTAAGCCTGCCGTCGTGTAAGAATTGAGTGAACGCATGAAATTGAGGCCGAAAATATTATTCCGACCCATATGCGTTTTAGAAGTCGCGGCCTGCCAAGTGGCCAATTTTAATAGGAGTAGTTTTTTCTGCGTTCTTCTCATTTGCGAAAACGTTTCCTCCGGCTGCGTATCTTAATGTTATCTAAGAGCCGCTTGTCAACTTAAAGACAGTGAAATAGCCAGGAAATGACATTAAACCGTTTCATGATCATTAATTCCGGTTGAGATCAGAGAGTCGAGCACGAAGGCGAATAGATGAAGATAGGCAAGGAGGCTATTGACAAGTCGGTAAAAGCAAGTAAAAGCGTTTCCAATTGATAAGACGGACCACCTGTGCAGCCTGTTTGAAAATAGATAACTAAAATAACTTTGGAATTCTCGCTTTGACTATCTTAGGGAGTCACGGCAGATTGCCATTGAATAAGAAAAGTCTCAAACGGCAATTTATACACATGTGATTACCTCCGAAGTAGGGTCCGTTGATAAATAGTTTCTTTCAGACTTCTCAGATACATACAGCAGGATAAGTGCTGGTTAAAGAATGTTTTATGGTAATTCCACAGCAGAGGGAAGTTGTTATCTTAATGATAACTTGATGAGTTCTCAATAGATATAAAACAAGAAAACTTGCACTTCTTGTCTTTATAAAAAGAGGACTACTTTAATACCTTTGAATTATCGAACACAACCCAATTAGGAAAATTAAGCACTAGATACGTTTTGGATTTTCAATAGGGCTACAAAAGAAAAAAGCTGACAAACTGGTAGGTAAACAAAAAATATATATACTATATACATATGTATATAACATCCTCCGAGGTATATCGAACCAAATTTCTAGTCCGGATCTTTTTAGCCCCCTTTGCCAAGAGTCGTCCTAAGTTGGTCTGCGTCGGAGTGTTCCTAAACAGTTACCAACGTCTCGTAAATTTGTTTATAGGTTATTTTTTCCATCATATCCGTGTGGCAGCCTGTGACAGTCATCTTCCTGCTCGCCAAAGCCACTCCAGACACAGCCTGCATATATTATCCTCTAGCATCCCCATCCCTTTGAAGTGATATCCAAAGCTGCCTTGCCAGAAGTCAAAGAAGCTAACCATTTGATTTTCCCCGTATAAAAAAACCTAAGCCTGTCGTAAGGCCTGTAATATTTTCGCATCGATTTATGTATACTTTTATGATCCATTTATTGATCAGGTCTTTCCCCTGTTTTAACAAGATGTCGGCCTTTTGTGCTCTATGTGTCCTGTTTTGCAGGTTAAAGCGGTTGTTATTGAAGTTGATTTGGTTCTATTTGGATTTGTGAAAAGTTGTAAAATTTCTGAAATGGTTGACATTGTTTTATTTGGTTGTAGATATTTTTGAAATGGTCTCGTTTGAAGTATAAGTGAGAAATCTGCAAATTTCTTATTCTTACAAGTAAGGAATTAACACACTAGTTGTAGTGCAGCATCAGGAATGCAAGACCACCTAACATATTTGTGATGTTACTAACTACATTAAATTTCTTGAATAAAATTATTGATCAACCGTTACCTGTTGAGTAAACCAAATTAACTTTAGCTTTGACATTACCTCCCAAATTTTTCCAGAAAATTGATTACGTATACACAATCGCAATGGTCTTGTGTAAGCATATCAAACAACAAACAAATGTTTGCATATTTCGGCCGCCTTTCATAAAGGAAAAAGTTTTATTCACCACTTATTTCACTTTAATTGAACAATTCTACGATTATACAATTTCAGTTTTAATTCGTTTCTTTATGCTCTGTTAATTTAATGGTGCGAGAAGTAGAATTACACAAAATATTGCCATAACAATGAAAGGTCACGTTTGATTCTATTCAATTGTAATTATTTGCTTTTAAAGGTATCATTCAAATCGCAAATAAATCATTATTACTGTTTTCTTTATTTTAATATCTTCATAATTAGATGAGGTAATGACATGTTTCAAGTAAATAGATACAAAAAATGTATGAATTTTCTAAATATATTAGAAAATGGAGTGTTGTTGTAAATTTTTTGAAGAATGATAGTTAAGCAGATGGTCCAGTAAACAATTATGGAAGAGTTTATGCAAATATTGCCTGATATTTCATGAATGCCGTTCGAAAAAGAACTAATTTATTTAAAAATAATAATAATAACGATGACTAGCCATGTTTTAGTGATGTGGATACCTGGTGTAGGTTATGTCAATGAAGACAAGTTAAGACTCCCGATATTCTTCCCCTATGGGAATATCCTCAAAACATGCTAGTTTGAACAATTGAGCCCCGCAAACAGCATGCCTGTTCAAGAGGAAGAGGCCAAATGGGAGCAGGGAGACATTGCACACGTATCCGTTTATTTTCAGACTGCTATATTTTGAAAATAATAAACACATTACAGATTTAAATTTAACAGCAATGTAAAATTTTTGCCGAAACAGAAGACGAGAAAAGATTCACAAGACAGAAGGGTCGAAGCCTCACTGAGGCTGCCTCAACGCGACGACGAGATTTTGTTTAGAAACATTCATGAGAAAGCTCCATACAAAAATGCTTTTGCAGCGAGAACTTTTTATCATTACATACGGGGTGTAATCTGTCTCGAATGGGTTAAGGGTTAAGATTTTTTCCAATGTTTTTTTTTATCCAGACTTCTAATTGCGTTTCTCTCGGTTTTTTTTTTTACTAAAATGAAAATTGGCGTAAACGATAACTCAAAACCTAACGGATAATACTGCGCTTTTTGTGCTTATAGATTATTAGTTGAGCTTTTATGCAAACCTTAACTCGTTGAGTGCAGCACCGGTCCCCAGGGACCGGTACATAAGCGCTTTCTCAATACAAATGCACTTTAACACGTAATTCTCTCATGGAAGCTTTTATGCTAAATATTTGTATTTTTTAAGGACAAAAAGAAAAAATTGATATTTTTTGTAAAACTATAACTTTTTTATTTGACTTTTTTTTTTATTTCTGAAGTTCACATAGAGCGGATGGGTTATAGTTTAAAAAATTTTTTGTGATTTATTTGTTTCAAATAATTACGTCGAGCCCTAAAGTCCTACGGCAATTTATAATTCGGCTTATTCTAGTCATGGTGTAATATTTTGTTTTGAATTAAAAATGTATATAATTATATTCCAAAAGTTTTCAAAAAGTCCTGCTGTATCACCAGTTTGAAAAAAAACCCCAAATTTGTCCAAATGTTTCCCGATATACGGTTTTCTCTCCTTTTATTTTTTCTAAAAAACTGCCCTCTACAAGTAAATCTAACTGACGAACCCAGGAGAATAATTCAAAATTAAATTTTAACAGTATGATTTTTACATTTAATCGTAGGAAAACAAAAATATAGATAATTTTATAGGTTACAGTGTATATCTACGTCTTTTAATAAACTCTTTCTTGCTTTAAAAATCTGCATATCTCGGTAATATAGAAATCTACAGAGTGCTGGAAGTTTTGCCACTATGCAGTTCCATTCAGTTAACTTCGGTAGCAAATCTTTTTAGTAGATTATAAATGCACTTTAATCAGCCTGGGGCAACCTAACATCAAGATATAGTCATGGAATCACGTACACATTGTACCTTCAGCTTCAGAAACGCCGTGAATTCTATTCAATTAGAGCCGGTGTTCAATTTCAAGCCATGTATAGAAGTAAGACATGATAAGCCGTATAAAGATGCTTGCTGTACGAATAAAAAAACATTTGGAAGAGGCAAAGGTGCTTGTTCGTGATTTATTCGTTCCTATTAGAATTTCAACTAGTTCCTTTTAAGGATTTTATAGTGACACTTTAGCAGCGTCCTCAAAATCTGGATGTAAAAATGAGAACTGGGTACTTACGACATTATTAATCTGCACATCTGCAAGTGATCCTGTTGACCTATTGGTACGTTGAGTTAACAGCTGATTTCAATCGTAAAACCAAATTAAATTGATCTAATTAACACGTAGATTGGACACACCTAAGTCTACACTTCTGGTAATTGCACTTACAACTCTGAGAACATAGAATTCACATATATGTATCTTTTCGGCAAATTCACGGCACATATACGTGTCAAACAGGTTCTAAACTAACAAAGGATTCTCCGAAATCCACTTTTTTAGGGACACATCGTGTCTATTGAGAAAAGAATTATTGTTTCCACTCCACGTCGTTTTGATACGTTCGAAATATTTCGGCGGTCTATGGGATTATATCACGATCCCTTTTCAGATGTTACCTCCACATTAGTACGCATATCGAACTACTGAATAGAATACGCGTATAACACGTCGAGGTCGGACTCCAGACGGGTACTTAAAATAAATTCAACGACTCTTGAAGAATTTACGCTTCCCGGTCTTAATCTTAAATAAGGAGATCTGAGAAGGGAACTTGTCTCTCCCGTTGTTTTGGAATGACTGGGACTGCCCGCGTGCTTCTTACTTAGTAAATCGTTAGAAGAGGAACTGTTCAGTTTTCATATGGCTCATATGCTTCAATACATGAAGCTATTGACTTTTGAAGTTATTTGCTTAAGCATGTACCTCCTAATGCATCGGTTTTCTTGCTTCGTTTTTTCTTCTATTCGAAAATTAACAAACATCCAATTAAGAGTAATTTATACCCGGAATTATGCGCCTGTTGATCTCAAAGACTGTTAAATTGCAAGGAAAGCACATGTCAGATCTAGGTAAGTGCACTAGAATTTAGTTCCATACATGTGCCTACTTCTACAATAAATGCAATTGCCAGGTACAAACAGCACTGTAAAAAGAATTCATGCCAAGGCCATGTAAAAATTAATAAAAAACATCCGTAATTAGTTATTAACTGCAGCTCGATGTTATTCTGCGGTCGTAGAGGAAAAAAGTGTATAAATTGATTTCATTGACTTTGCATGGGATATTATAGTACTCGCCGCAGTATCCAAATGAGGTTTAGAGTGGTATCAAACGAGACAGTTTATAACAGAAATGCAGTGGTCGTCTAGACTAGAGTAACATTAATGGTTTGACGTATTAAGTGGATGTGATTAAAACGTCCAACTCTTCCACTCATCAGTCATTTTCTCCTGCTAATTGCTCTTCCTTATAGCAGTGACCTATAAAAAATTGAATATTTATTCAGATTTCCAGTCAGTCAATCTTTTATTCATTCTCGTTCTAATTACTCGCCCGGATTGCTTTATGTCACTGCAGAATATCAGTCAAGAGTTTAAGAGTTATGACCAGAAACTTTTATTTCTCCCCATAATGAAATCTACTATGGTATGAAATTATTATTGACGCTTGAAAAGTACTAACTTTTATGAATAAAAATGTAGCCATAGGGCGCTCATAACCAATATTTCAAAATACGCTTCCTATGAACGTTTTCCATTAATTTAATTGTCTTAGTTCTACAAATGTTTGCTGTTGGTTTTATGTTTAGACATAAAAGTATGTACAAAATTATAGGTAGTTGAAAATAATGTTTTTTTCTAGATAAAACTACAGTGGTGCGAAAAGGTTTTCGGAAATTTATTTTTAATTTATTAAAAACGATAAATTAAAACTATCTATTTCTTGTAAATAATAAATATATTTATTGGCAATAATATTAACTAAATGGTATCTACTTCATGTTATTCATTTGTAAATTTTTGTTTATCTCAAATATTAGTGTAAAAATTATAAAACTAAAAAAAAACTCTTCTCCATAGAAGTGTGAAAAAGTTTTCGGAAATGGAACAAATAATATCTGAAAATAATAATAAAACTACATTTATTCTTGGAGTGTTTTCCAAAAATAGCACCTTAACGGTTTGGCATTGACTCTACTAATTTTTTTTTTATATGCTTACTAATATGTTACCCCATTCTCTAATTAAAATGTCTCGAAGCTTTGGTAATCGTGTAGAATGTGGAATATGGTTTAATACCAAGGAGGAGGTAGGCTGATTGAAGCACGCTACCAGACCAATAAGTAAAGTGTAACATGAAGCTGTGAATAAAGTTCTAGTTTTAAGTAAAATTCATATTTAATACCCACAAACAAAACAGTCCTAACAAAATAACTTTACCTGATGAGAAGTTTTTGATTCGAAAAATAAAACAAAATCCAAAACAAACTTCAACAAAATTAGTGAACAAATTAGTGGAATTTAGTGGAAAAGGAGTTAAATCTTCTTTAATACAGCAAAAAACTTGGCTATGTATCATGTGTTGTACGAAGAAAACCAGTACTTAGTGAAATGAACTGTGAAAAAAAGACGTAATTTTGCAACAAAATATAAAAATGCAGGGAGTCGAATTTTCGAAATTAAAAATGGGGATTCCAATATGGCGGACAAGATTTTCTAATGGAACGGAATATTCATGAAATGGTAAATATCATAGTTTTTTTAGTTGCTGTTTACGAATATGACATTAGTTTTTGCGAATCCAAGATGGTGCATCCAATATGGTGGACATATTTTTATATCCTAGATGCAGGAATTATAGCTTTAAGCAAACGTTTGTAACGCATAAAAATATTCATCTTACACGGTAATAAACTATATTGCCATTAATGGGAGCGAAAAACATCGTCTCTTCGTCTGTCTGCCTGCCCATCTGCCTGTCCGTCTGTCTTCCGCGCGCTATCTCTCGACAACGATTTAAGTTAGAGAATTGGAATTTGGTAGATAGATGCCTTATTAAAAATCAAAGACCAAATACGAAAGTGGGTCAATTTGGACAACTCCTTCATAGAGCTGCCACATGATGCTATATCAAGTAAAAATTCGTTTTTTTTCCTCTTGTACGAAAATGTTTCGAGGTAGGTAGGTAAAATTCGGCACTCTAGTAAAATTTAAACTTCCTGGTAGAAAATGAGCCAAATAGGACAAATCCTTCAAAAGGTTACCATATAAAAATTTTAATTTCTTATTTATTAAATGATAATCCTCTTTTTCAGTGCTAACACAAATGATATTACGTATGATGTACAAACATTCCAAAAAATTGTTTTACATGAAATTATTTACAATATATAAAGGCAAATGTCCATATGATATACGAAGTACAGAAAATGTGAACGGGCGGCGGAATATCTCGAAAAGTAAAGGTTTCGGGAAAACATTCTTTGCACGGGAGTTGGAACACAGCAAAGGGAGGATTTGGCAGTAATCTTCAGCTTGACCCAGGTCTGAAGTTTTACTGGTCACTTGGGGGTCAGTTTTTCGTTCATGGCGTTCGCGTATGGAACAGTTTACCTACCGATTGAAATAAGATCCATCCGTTGTCCTGTTGGCTTCAAAAGACACTCCTTAAACTACTTTTCTAGTTTATAGTATTGCGATGCAGCTCACTATAGATGGCTGTTTACATTGTTATTTCTTACTTTCTTCTTTTTTTTCTTTATATCTACTTACTATTAATTTCTCACTTGTGCTGTATTAAATAAAGAATAAATGTCAAAATAAAGAAAAAATTTAATATTTTTAATATAATATTCTATTTTCGACGCCGGAAACGAGCCAGAGAGAGTGAAAGTTAACCTTCAAATAAGTGGATCACTTATGGGCCAAATCGAGATACAGGAGTCATCTCAATGTCAAATAATCCTTTAAAGAAAAATGTACCTGAAAATCAAGGCAGCTTCATGTAAATGCCTTATGAATATTTTCATTATTTTTGGATCTGACCCGCTTTTCTGAAATCTATAGTATAGTAAATGTTATGAAGCACCCTGTACAAGTATGAAAATTGGTGCCTGCCACTATGTTACAACATAAATCGCCGAAAATTTTACATTCACACTTTTACACTTTGTATATCTGACTATAGTTCAAACATTAGCAGTCCTAGTAAAAGAGTAGAGATTTTTAAACATAGTCAAAGTAAAGTAAACAAGACTGTTTGTTATTTTTCTACCAAAGATTCACACTTTCTCTTATCTAAGACTGAAACCTTCCCAGACATGAAGATCACTACGATTTTTTTCTTATTAGAATTAAAAAGAATGATGAAGATCAGTGCGAAAGTATCTCTGAGATACTTTCCAAACAGTTGACAAGCTCTCTCACCAAACCATTAAGTGTGGGAGTGGAGCTTTAAAAAGCTACACCAATGCTACATGTAACATTTGTATCTGAAAACACCTGGAAATCATACAACTACAAAGATTGTATTAGGTGGTGCTCTTCACTGAATGAGCGAATAAAATTTTCCGAACTTAATGACAGCAGGGCATTTGCTGGAGTCTTCAGTTGAGTCGGACATCAACAGGTGTGCATAACGAGCGGTTTTTCGTGTGCTATTTGCAGTTAATGTGTACTAAAACTTCTTAAGAGGGTCCCAATAAGGAAAACTAATCAGAATTTGTATCTTATCTAATATTTGTAGATAAAAGGTAGGCGTTTTTCGCATATAGTGATTCTCAGATTGAACTACACGCTATCAAGTTCTGTGGAATACTACAGTGAAATTAGTGTGACCTAAACCATTTTCAACGTAAGTATACCACTGTTCGTGTTTACTTTGTGCTACTGTGCTTACTCTCTATTGATCGAAGGTAGATCATGCCAATTATGTGAACGTAATTTGTGGACAATTTTGATTTTTATTCGAATCGGAAAGAGATTTCAACGTGATTTTCTAGTTTTATATTGAAATTTGTGCAATAAATCTCTTTTCTTAGTGTGAAATCCCGAATATCTATGTATGCGACCGTCAATATACATTTATGTGAGTATACAAAAGCAGAGTGTCGCGACTTTGTGCTATTTCTGACACTATCTAAGGTGCATTGCATCTGCTCTGACATACAGGATGCAGTTCAAAATCCAAAAATTTTAGAACAAAAGGTTTTCACTTCTGAGTTTACTCTAGATGTACCGTTATTAGACAAGAGACCAACATACCAACATACTGAATAGTATGATGGGTGCTAGACACGGAATCCTCTAGACTGGTTATGTATCTTACCTGGTGGTCTTAATGAGAAACGCACCTTTTAAATGACATTAGTCTCGACGCCATTTATGACCTCACCACACTATGTAAATTGTGTCGTCTTGAGTCATGCCTTTGGGCCATTATTTTCTTCAATACTTTTTTTGGATTAGGTACCATTTTCTGTGAAGGATGTAATGCTGGTAGCATTATTGCAATCATGTTATTTGCTTGGAAAGAAATCGAAATGAGATTTCATTTCTGAAAATTTTGTTGTCCACCTACTCAATGCATCAGGTACTCCAATTTTGAGTGGCTGGTGAAAATATTTCCAAAGAGTATTTATTAGCATGTTACAGCTAATACACCTTTCAGGTAATAATACAAACACCATGATAACAAATCCAACACCAGATTTATTTAAAATCACGATAAAGAGAGAGCTTTTGGTCAACATTCAATATGCATTTCGGTATTTCGCTTTTATATGAAATGCCTACGTTTAAAGTGTTGTTAAGTTGGTGTGACGCCATTTTAACAAATTATTCCATCAGAAATTATTCCTCACAATTTTTTCCATAATTTTGGTGATCTAGTTTCGCTTGGAGTATTTGATCGTATTTGAACTCACAAATACCATACCAAGATGCAATGTCTTCATTAATATTACAACATCTGCACATTTTTATTTTATCATCTTTGTGAATCTGTTGAATCAATTAAGCAATCTTATTTTTTCTTCTTAATTCTAATTAAGAGGACATTACTACAACAGCGATTCGCTGACCGGTAAAGGATCAATCATGAATTGTATAAGCTTTTTTGGAGTTCCTAATATAGATAATTTCTTAAACTTTTGCCGGTATGGATGATTTACAAGTAGTCATGTGACTAAGATGAATTATTATAAGATATCCAAAAATATCTTGTAGAAAAATCCCAATTCATAAGGAAAGGAATTCCGATTTCTCCCATTTTTTTTTAAGATGTTGCCAAATCTTAAGGGCAGTTATAACCTTACAAATGTTTGTAAGTTACTCACAATTTTTAGTATGAAATTTTCCATTCGAATGGCTTCGTCAGGTACTACTCTCGTCAGTAGAATTGTTTCAACCACTATTCCTATTGCAGGAATCGAACCCGTGCTCTCAGTTTTTTCAGTTTTGTTTGAGGACTGTACTCAATTCATTCTTTAGAGTTTGTCAAATTTGGAAAATGTTTGTATAAATTTTTAATTTGGAGGGTAGGTATTGTATAAAAAATGTTCTTGTCCTTCAGACAGAAGCAATATTCTTCATTCTTAGTCGTACTCAATTTTTGTAGGTATTAACTGTAACAATAAGCCTGTTACGGTCTAGATAGATGATGCTTCCTAAGGCTGAAAATTTTCTGGTGTTCAATCCACATTAAGAGATTAACTTCTTCACTTGCCTTACTCCTACTGATATTCTTTAAACCTTCTAAAAGTATCTAGATAGCCTCTGTAATGACCACAATATGGCTCACATCCGATTTGCTAGACGATCAGGTAACTTTCTCTCATTAACCCAGTACCTTAATCATTGTACTTCTATTGTAGAAGACCAGTATCTTTAGAGCATTCAGATGGTCTCCGACAAACTTTGACTTGTTTATATCACTATTAGGTTATCTTTTTAGTTGAATATCCACACCTATCTATCCTTTACGTGCTGTGGTTATATAAACCTAAACAATAACTTACACAAGATAAGTTTGATGACAGAGGAAATACATAACTATGTACGCAATACTCGTAACAGAACGTGATTTTCTTCGAAAATACTATCAAGGAATACGTGTACTCTTGTATTTGATAGATATAAATTCGTTAGTACTAGGATCACAAAAATGAATAAAATAAATAAAATATCACCGGAGAATTTGTAGAGAAACATTAAAAATATTAGAATTTACGGGTGTTAATTTCACGTTGTAAATCCAGATGTAGACTAGACTGTTTTCTTCTTTGACGCTTACACCAATGTATCATTATGCCTTAAGGAAACTATATTTAAAATTGCTTCCATTACAAAATTATATATGGCCTTATCCCTCGTAGCTACACAAACCTTAGGCCAGATAAGAGCTCGTGGTTTACAGAAGATTATAAGATGACTATGAGAGAGATGGAAGTGGCTTTTCGGGCCTACAAGGTAGGAAAAAAGCAGATTTACACTGAAACTTAAAACAAATGCAATTTCATAATTAGCTAAGGAATCGTTATGAATCTATGATTAAATACTCTGTGGGTCTGTTTAGCCAACAGAGCCCCAGGTTTCATAAGTAACTAATTGCAAATTTAAACTGAAGCGGCCGTCCAAACTAATATTTTCAGCGAACGGGAAGAGAATGAGAATATCTACCGGAATGGTTTGAAAAGTCTGACAAAGCTTTTTCCAAAATACTTTACTTTTGGTAGATGAGTTATGGCCGTGGTAATCAAGTAAAAAGCTTTACTTTTACCCCTGATATGCGCACTTTTACTCTGTCTTTTCTGGTTAAATTTCATTGCAAATGTTTCAGTTTTTTACACATTTCCAATCCCCAAAAACGAAGAAGAGTCATGAGCTACAAACTAAGTACTAGTACCAGTGCAGATCATTGCACCCTTTATCTTACACCCTTACGGCTATTATTGGCAAAGTTCTTGCGAAAGCAACACATGTACATAGCTCACAAAAATTCACTAAAACCCTTCGGTTTATCTATAAAAGAGAAACCTTTAAAATGATTGTTATACCAGTTATCAGGATTCTAAAGTGCTGCTGTCAAATTGGTTGCCATTTACCGGATGTATTCCTGTATATTATTTGGCACCATCTAGTTCTTCAGGATCTAAATTTTTAGTATAGCGGGGACCATCAATCTCAGAGACGCTGTCCAATCAGAATCTTGCCATTTTGGTCCTTACCGCATTGCAAAGAAAATTATCTAGTCTCTCAAATTGTTCAGAAGTCTTATTCCACCAGGAGAACGCTAAGCCACACGTCGCTATCAGAACGCATCAGAAATTATGGGAGCTTGGTTGGGAACTGTTGTTGCACCCATTGTATTCAGCCGACCCAGAATCTACTGACTACCACCTAAAATGAAAAAACGATGCATGAATTCCAGTTGCAGCTTGTAAAAAGCTTGTAAATCGACGGAATAAAAAATAATACGAATATTTTTTTAATAATAACTATTGTGCTTTAAAAAAGTATCACATTCGTTTAAAAGGGAGCCTTTCGTGATTTTAGATTGAACGCACCTGGAAAAAAATAGCTTCCGATCCGAAAGCGTTTATATTGTGATACGTCGTATAATCCACACCGCGTTTACGTGACAAATTTCAAGAAGTAGGAAGAACTAAGCGAATATTATTTAAACTAGAGTGTGGTTTCTGAATACTTGGCATGTCTCTATTGTCAATACTGCGTTGATCAACACCTGTTATATTCTCCCCTTTCTACTCCTCGGCAAGCGTGTAGTTCACTTTTAAGTTTCCACATGTTCTCGTACTAATCATCGACGTAATGTTCGAAGTCAGCAGACTAGCGATATTCTGGTTGTCAACAAAATTTTTGGGAATCACATGGAAATTCCCCTATTATGTTTACTCTATAAGACATGTAATACACGTTTGCTTTACTGAAACTGATCTTTAACTGATTGTAAATTGTGATTTCCGAAGTCTTCTACAATTTATAATTCATAAAATCCTTTGTCATCATCCCATCAATGTGAATCAGTTTCCCTTAATATTTTAATTTCACCAGGACAACGAAGGTTGTTGTGAGATGATAATGAAAACAAAACAACAAAGCAAAGTTTACATCGAAAACTTTGGAAACGAATAGCGTCTCAGCCTTTCTTCCAAATAATCAATTAGTATGCCTATGCTACTAATATTGAGTATATTGGAATTCCTCTGGCATTCAATTTGAATAAGTCACATACTTGAAATATTTTTCTAAATTAATATTCAGAATAGAAATCGTCTTATTAGGAAGGCCAGAAAATGATTTTATACTGCTTTGCATTATAGGAAATGTATAATCAGAAGAATCGTGTTTTTTTGTAGTTATTTTAGAGCTTTTTTTAAAAATATGTAATATGTAATTTTGGTGCGGCATTATCAAATTTAGGCTTAAGCATATTTCAGAGTTTAAAGATTAAAATAAGAAGAAACATGTTTTGTTCAAAACAATTAGGTACCTACCTGCCTAGTATTTGTAATAGCTCAATAAATCAAGAGTATAAAAAATAAATTTAATATTGCAAATGACGGTTCTAATCGCTTTGGAGAATCTTACATGTAAAAATATATTGGAATAACGACACAGAACACAATGGCTGATGTTCTGCAGAAATGTCTGTTTTAATGAAGATAACAAGGTCGTCTGCCGTCCCACTTCTAATTACTACTGTAAACATCTCTACTCACACAAACACTCTGTCAACTAATCAGGTGTTAGCTGAATTCATTATTGACAAACGCAAATCAAGTTTTGGGAAATTTTTAGCAATAAACTGATTATTATGAAACCATAATTTTTTGATAACGCCGGGTTATACAAAGTTTTTTTTGACTTACAACAAATAACCCAGACAAATTTTTTACAACTCAAATAATAAAAATTTTTTTGACAAGTTTTCAATAGTTTGGAATAGCCTTGCTCCAATGTTCTTATAATACATCTCCCTTTTTAATAGTTTTAAAAGACAGTGTGTGATATTCATAAAAATTACAAATTGAGATTTATCTCTAATTTTTGAAATTGATCTTGCTTTCGTCTTCACAAAATATCGAAATAAATCTCAGACATGGCGATTGAACTCATGTGAGAAGTTTTCCTTGAAAGAGAACTTAACTTGGCATTCATAAAACTGAACTCTTATTTATTGATCGTAGACTGATCTTGATCCTAATTCATTTTTATATGGTAAGGATGTTATAGTTGCGTTGATTCCACGTTTTCTCGAGTTGTGTTTTGGTTAACACCGGAATTAGTTCTTATGGACTAATTACTATGTAGAAAAGAGGCAGCACCTTTTGGTTCTGGGGCCTTCTTCTGCCGATCAGACCAATACGAAAAATCAGGTTGATAATCATTCATATCTGTGAGTTGTTCTATGGGTGACTAAATTGATTCCGGTTCCGCTTCTTCATTTGGTATCTGGTCATTTGATCCCGCACCTATTCAAACCACTGATGAAAATTGGCATAGTCACTATCTGAATAGAGGCTGCCAAACAACTCCACTACTTGAAATATAGTAACTACGCATCCTGGATTTGAGCAAAGCCACAATTGATATTGTATGATCATAATTTGTGCTTAAAGGTTTCATAAATAAAAGTAGCTCATCATTTGTTTTATCAATGACTTTCAAGTTTTTCGGGTGAATGCTGTGACCATCCAGTACTCTCGGGGTATGTTCATGAATCTCCAAATCACTGATGATTCTCGATCGAGAACCACGAAAGTTGAAAGTTGTTACTTGAATCAAGTGTGAAGATCTCTTGCAGATCAACTTAAATTTTTCAATATTTGCATTATTTTCACATTGGTTTCTCTATTATAAAATGAAAATTTTACTACTCTACAAAGAATTTCAATGCAAAAGTTACTAAATGCATTCTAAAAATTATTTTAATGTACAATTCATCGTCATTTATTAATTAATTATTGTATATTTTTGAATGTATTTTCCTCGCCATGGATGAACATAGACTTTTATTGAAGAAAATTAAAAATTTCATGCAATTTTCACCTTAAAGTCTGATTAGTTAAATCTACAATTCAGGTACACTCAACCTGAACAAATTTGAATTTAAACCAGACAAGAGTGCAACTTATTCTGGATAAAGTTACATTGAATTCGAACAAGGGTGCATTCAATCCGTACAAGGGAGCATTCAATCTGGCAAGGGTACATATAGTTCGGAAATGGTATTGATTATGAAAAAGCTTTATCAAATAAAACACTTTGCATTTGAATAACAGGGAAAAGAAAAAAATCCTAATCCTTTGCAACGCAAAGCTTCCAAAATATTTTAAAATCCCCTCGCATAAGAAAATAATGACCATTTTGGATGGTATTATATGGAGACTGCCGCGGAATGTACAAATACCACGACAGCTTTAAGTATTATTTAGTATTACTTAAGTAGGATGTGTTGTAACTTTTTAAATTATCGTGTAATAGCTACTGAACAACAGTTAGTATATTTTTAATACCCACATAATCTCTTGGATTCACTCTTTCTCTTTCATCTATTAATCATTTAAATCCTTTAAAAGCCACTTATAGACACATTATCTGCTCTTTGGATGCATGGCTACAAAAGTGTTATTCCCTGCGAGAGTACAATGAAACATATTTTTGCTTATGGTACGATACAACAATGTATAATTTGCTAAATATATATTAAACTCCACTTGATCCATATCTGATAACCTCTTTGAACAATGCGGATATCACAAAGAGCTATCAGCAAGATAAGACTAAAACGCTGAAGAGGTCTTGAAACAACTGCTTCTTCTTATTTTTATCTTAATTAAAATTTTTGAGAAATGCAGAAGGTAATCTTGATATACTTCAAGAATAATTGAGAAAACCAAAGACATTTAAACCTACGCTACATTTGTTTTCCTACTGGTCAGGCTCTTGCTCTCAAATTCAAATCTATTAAATTTACCCAAAACGACAAAAACATTCCACAGTTACAAAAGTCATGAAACTTTTACCTTCACATATACTCGTGCTTCACCTACATGCAAATGAAATGCCGATCAGATGACACAAGATAAAACAATCTAGAAGAAACCGACTTCAGATCGAGCCAATCTTATTTTTTCTAGAAAGTATTTCAATTTGATGTTGTATTGTACTTGTATGGCGTTGTGAATATCAATTTTAATTTGAAAGAAAAATATTCCAAGTAAGGCCAGGAATATGCAAACGACGTCATCATTTCGTATTGAGACAAAGCAAAGTATCATAGAAAAGCTTCATTCTAAGATCACATGAGCACAATGTACACCTCAAGATTTAACCTCGCTAATGAACAACTAAAAAGCCATATGAATTTGCTCCGCCAACCGCAGTCAGTACACCTGGATTTATGGGGTGAAGATTGACTGTTTACCTTTTCTCGTCTACTGGGAAGTGAAGAGTAAATTCTGGTTTTCACGAGCCGCATTTAAGATTCTGTAAAGCACACTATCAAAGGCAGAGTAGGAGCACTCTAAAAACAAAGATCTTTTGTTGAAGTGATCTGTTGCTTTTCATTTTATTTTCGTGTTTGAATTTACAATTTCAGACTGAAATTTTTCAACTTTCTTAGATAAGATATTGTTGAAGGTGAGAATGGACATAGGAACTGCTTATGAATATCAAATATTATGTGCAAATTTCGGCTCTCAAAAAATCTAGAGTTGTAACACAATTTAGTAAATAATTAATGTGCTATGACTGTAGAACTTTGAATGACAAATTTTAATGTAAATTAATACCTGTAAAGTTCATTCTTATTCGAGTCAGAAATGTACTGTATACCTGAAATCAAAGAGCCCTTATTATTTTAAGGGCAATTACTGAACATTTTTTTTAGCCTGGGGAATAACATTTTTCTATAACAGATAATATTTCTCTGGTTCACATATTTTTCATCTTCCATCACAAATAGATGAGGAAACCTTGGAAGATGTAGGCGATCCCTAAGTGAAATACTTTCTATAGTTCCTCTCTCTTGGTAGATGGAACTACCAAGCTTGTCAGAAAATCCAAGTTGCGCAGCATCCTTTCTACTGTAGTTAGATTAAATCCTAATCTTTCTTCAAGGTCCTTCTGGTCCTTGTCAACATCCTCCAAAGTATCCTTGTCTTTTTTTCTTAAAGCATCCTGATCACATTTCATTCTCTAAAGAACACCGAAACTAAAATTTACATATACTTTTGGGCGTTGATTGCCTTCCCTTGCTATCCTGCTTAATCTGGCCTTTATTAGTTGTGGCAGGGAACGTGTTCAATGACAGTTGATTAACTCTTGCAGCTAGTTTTACTCATCTCTTTATTTCTGGGCCTAAATTAGGCCGGGTGTGTGATTTCTGAGTGGTCACCACCCTAACCTAAATTGATTTAGTTCTCCTTAAGAGATCTTATTACCTTTATCAGGATAGTACATTATTCTTACAAGTCTTCAAATCTCCCAATTCTTGATTTAATTATTAATTCGCATCAGACATTTTTATTTTTAATTACTAAGCAAAAAAACTGTCGACAATAACTGAACAGTCACTTAAATGACAAAGAAACCCAGAAATAATAGGATATAAATGACATGCATGAAATTCGCGGGTATTCCTAATTTTTAGCATACAACTGTATGATTATGGAATTAAACTGCTAAAAGGCAAATATATATACGTAAGAATATTTGGACTTTTCCCTCTAATTTGAATAACAGGCATATTACCTACCGCGGACAAATATATGATTTTGTAGCAATATCTTTAGATATTATCATATCATCATTTATTCAGATATTTAGCTTAAATTTATAAAATAAATCAAGAAGCCGTAAGCAAAATTCCTACATTTTAATAAAAACAACATAAAAAAATTATCATCAGAACAAAACTATTGTTGTTAATCCCGCGGAAGATTTAATTAGAAAAAATACAATAAACTTATAAAAATAGAAATATTCGTGTTACCCTCTCAAAAATCAAATACCGGTTAGTGTTAAGATCTTTGATCGACTTATTATCTTTTCTTCC
>QYTT01088239.1:0-11364 GCA_006980735.1 Dasypogon diadema | reverse complement strand
TTCTTATATTTTTGACGCCCCTTACCATAAACCTGGGACCGTTGTGCAGTGGCCTGACGACTATCGGACGCCTTTTTCATGTTTATCAAATTTACAATCGTTAATAAAAAGAAATTCTATAGTTATAGAAATGCTAGAGTTTCTTTATTCTCTAAATAAAATCTTCCAAAAAATTTCGCTTGATTAAGATTGAAAAAATAATTAATTGTCGCACGTTTTCAATATAAATCGATTTGGATTGATTTCTTAGAAAGATAGAGAGAGAAAAGCCTTACCTTAGATTTTTTGTTTTGTTTCTGTAATCATTTAATATTTTTCTTTTTTCCAGAACCTCTCATTGACGATGCGGAAGTAAGCCAAATTGAATTTATCCAAGAAGAGCGTGCATATATTTTGTCTAACAGACAGAGGCTAAATAATATTGCTCAACTGGATCTAATTAACGGTTTGAAGGACAGGAAAGAGATTCAAGTATCAAAAAGTTTACAGGTATGCCTTATTAATCATTTAAATTTATTAAAACTTTCAAATTTAATTTCCACAATAATGTGGGTCTTCGGAAAATTACGATTTCTTTTTTGACTTGCCGGTTTGTTGTAGGTAAAGCTATGCAAATTTGCTGCTATCAAAAGAACACCCTGACTTAATTTTATTTTGTACATCATTTGATTATATCCTGAACTTAGGAAATATCAAAATGTAAACTTACAAAATATTTATAAGGCGATATTTTTATTGATAAAATGTTAGGTGAATGTCTGATGGATACTAAACTGTCGGAATTTTTTTGAAACTATAAGAACAAGTCAATAATTAAAATCACACATAAATTTGTTGATGACTACCAGATTAACACTGGTTCAGCATGCTGAAGAAATCGCTGGCTAATGCTAATCGAAATACACTACATTTTTCGCAATTTTAGTTGATTTTTTGCAAATCGCATTCATTTTTCTTGTGTTTACAGGCAATGTCTGCGATTTCGGTGTCCATGTGGTCGAATATAAATCAAAAATTGCAGCTTCCTTATCAATCGTTTTACTAGGTTCCATAAGCTCAAAGTAGATATCTTTTTCATATCCCACTGCGGATGTGCCCGCATTATTTCTTGAGATGTAGAGGATTTGCCTGGTACTTCAGAACATTCATGTCGTGTCTATTTTCCCAAGCTTTTGAATACCTTTTCCTGAACTCTGTAAATGGCGTTGTACTACTGAATGAACTCAATTGAATAGAGCAGCTAATTCTTCAAGCATTATGCGCAAACAAATATATTTCATAGTAGTTCGAAATACGTCTTCATCAAATTCCGCGAGTCTTTCTGAAGGAGACATCATCGCAGTTGTAATCCTATTTGCGGAACTATCTTTGCACTTAGCTTGGACTGAGCATATTTTACCGTACGTTTGATGAATATTGCGACCCACTGCCGTTACGTTGCTTCCTCTATGGGCTTTTGCAAGTCCATTTTAAATTTCTATAACTTATTTACTTTATGTACCATCATCTAGAAATTGACATTGTAAACTTTTAACATATTAAATTTTTGAGTTGATTTGAGTTTACTGATTGATTGAAATCAGGTGGCTCTAAAATCACTTAATGAATATGTCCCTTATTGCTTCACAATCCAGTTCTTAAATAAGTACTTAAGGGATGACAACAAAAACATGAAAATTTAATAAAAAGAAAACGTTCCTATACGCATAATAATAATCACTGTCTTAATTGATCCATGAAGATATAAATTCCTCTGTTTCTTGCCAAATTTTGCAACTAGAATTGCCGTCAAGTGGACCACTGCCTACAAGCGAACCAGAGAATAAACGGTCAAAACAGGCTGGGCACTTAATGTGTTAAATATAATATTCTTTTAATTAAGCCTTGATTGAACTAAAACCGATGTCGCCTAAACTAAATGTTCAGTCTCACAAGTGCGCAAGGGCCGACATGTGCGCGGGAATAACATAAATAAAAAATCTGCTGCCGCTTCCTAGGGACCGGCAAGACTTAATTTTGGTAATAACCAACGGTTTCTACCTGAAGCCGCATGATTGTGAACCACTGCCTTATCTATGAGGCCACCGACGCGGAAGTCAAGGATTTCTTCGTTCATCTGAGAATCATTCATATAAAATTTAAGAAATCAGTAAAACCTTTTTTTTGTTTTTCGTTTATTTTATAGATTTTTGTAAATCTTCAAACTATTTCAAAATGCTTGGATAATTTGGTAGAGACGTTCATCAATGAAATAGCTCATTCGCTAAAAGAATGTTTTGCTGGCACAGATGTTTCGACTTTGAGTTCCACAGTTACGAAACAACAGCAAGAAAATAAAGAGAGCACTCGCACATCAGGCCCTCTTAAAGGACCAGGAAAAACTCCAACGCTAACCACATCTCAACACTTTCGCGCAAAATTATGGAAATCATTACACTGGCTTATATATGACGAACTCTACGACTATTGTGAGCAAATTCTTCTTCTTAAGAAATGCCTTAATAACATTTTTCAAATAAATTGCCGCGGAGACGTTGCCAGCGACATTCAGAAAAAATTTTGGGATCGCGTTGAAAATCTTTTCCGAACATCTTTTGCAGAGTGTTCTCCACATATTTCTCAATGCTTACAAGAAGGTCTTCCAAAACTACTTTCCGCAGCGAGGGGTCTTCAAGCGAAAATTTCTTCAAATTTCGTGTTTGGTGATGATTTATTTGAACCTTTGGAAGCAGGATATCTTACAAAATGCGGAGCAAATTTGAAGGCCTGTTTAACAGGAATTGATTTGCCGTCTACAGATACGATAGATAATTTCATCAGAACAGCTACAACTGAGTTAAGTGCCGCTATGGTAGACAATAGATTGTGTGCTCTTGTTGCTGGAGTTTTCAACGCATGTAACAAAGATTTCTGGACAAAAATAGAAGCGCAAGTGAAATTAGGAACGGATTCGAAACAAGTTGTTGGTAAGACGTAAATAATGAACATTTTCCGAAAATTAGGAATACCTTTCTTTAGATATTCCAAATGTATCACAAATACAAAATACAAATCTGGCAAATATTGTTTATTACCACTCTGAGGCTGTAAGAAGGATGATAACAAATTTAGGGGAATCTTTCTCGAAATCTTCAGCCACTGAAAGTATTTTAGAAAATTTGGAGCAAGGGCGAAATCTTATTTTGGCAATACTTCAACAGTTAATGGGTACAATAGGCTTTTCAGATAACTGCTAGGAACTCTTTAAACTAATGTCGAGTAATTTAGATTCTATGGTTGCCACTGTAGGAATCATACTCCTTAGTATGCATAGAGAACCCGGATTAAGCGGAGATAAGTTATCAGTCTCAGGCCCTTCACTCTATATGAAAGAATTACAGGATTTTCTACACAGATGTTGGACTTATCACATTTTGCCTTTCTCTGATAAAGAAACTACCTTAAAATGGTGAATAAAGGCATTTTTTGTTCCATGAAAATGTTGGTAACTCTTTCATTTATAGTGGCGAACAGCTTGCCTGCCGTTGTATAGAATTGTTTGTCAACAATTTAGCTATCATCAGACCACTTTCTTCAGCGGGACGTATGCGGCTAAAAAACGATTGCACTCATTTAGAAGCAGCTTTAAAACCTATTGTAGGAAACATTGCTAATTTAGGGAAGCCATTTAGGTGAGAAGTTAAAATATAAAAAAGTGATTTGTTATACTTATTGAAAATATCAATAACAGACTTCTGCGCGCCATGTCAACTTTAATAACACAACCACCTGAAGTCCTGATTCAGCAAGAAATCGAAAAAGAGGCTCCAGTCCCATGTTATATTATTTTATTTCTTTTATTTACACATGCAGGTAGTGAACTCCAAAGCCCCCATGTAACTGCAAATTGGTCAAATGAAAGACTAATTCAATGGTTGGATGGACATACTTCTGAAAAGGAGAGGTTTGTTTACATTCACTTAATATTTTTTTTTAATTACCGCTAATAATATAGACTGGAGCTTGTTGCTGGTGCTTTACAAAGGTATCGTGATAATGTTAGACGCAAAAATAGTACGCAGTACGATCCTGTGTATCCTCATCTTTCCAGTTACTTTGAAAAAGCTTATAAAGCTTATAATTAAGATTATATTATTTATTCAGTATCTGTTAAAAGGTAAATAAACATTTTTACAAAAGTTGTTTTCCAATACTTTTGAATGCTTTTCACTTTTCTAATTGAAGCTTTCATTAGTGTATGATTTGAGAATTCCGATTTTTCGATCAACAATCAAATTCAGCACCTGAATAAAGTAATAAAGTCCATAGTTTTACAATCACAAGGGGTAGGGTTTTTGTGTAAAATATTACATTTTTCTTCACTCTTTTTATTAACACAATTATTTTTAAAATAACATGCCTCTGGCTTGCAAAATGAGACAATCAACGAAATATGTCGTGGAAGAAATGAAAGATGCGCCTCGGGACTATACCCTACTTCCGTACACAACTCAATTGACAAAACTCAAAAGTAATCTTTCATGTTTGATTGTTCATTGACATGGATTGTTTGAAATGGTTTTCTTTAAGGAAAGCAGACAACGATATTGATATTTCTGATGCAAAATTTATATAAAAATCTCATCCAATCCAATCCAATTTTACCAAACTAAACTTCATAAATAATTTTCACCACATTACTTTATATACAACACTATTTGAAATGTTTAATAATGTTTGTTTGCTTTGAGGCCTAAACGTTTACGTTTCAGAAACGTGAAATGAGTGTAATTTGCAAACTTTAGAAATGTTAGATAAGTGTAAAGCAAGCGGCTTATTTTTTGAATCATACGTAAAGCGCATATGAAAGTTGTGGCCTATTCTGTTTAGTTATATAGTTTATAGTAGAAACGACGGTCAATAATAAACGAACGCTGGGTTTATTAATGTTTTATTACATTACTCTTCAAGACATCATTTTGACGAATGATTAGTTATAACACAACTCCCTAATGTTTAGTTATCCAGCTCAAAAACTAATTATTCGAAGTTCTATAAATTTTCAAGTATTTTAGAATGCTATCTTTTCTCGTCGGTAAACCTCAAGTTTTCTTTAATTTTATCGATTAAATTATTTATTTTAGTAAAAGAAGAGTAAAAATTAAATCTTAAAAAACCAACATTTATTTGTATCCAAAGTTGGGCCGTTTCCAAACTTTCGAGATTTCGCCCCTTTAAGTTTACAGATGACAATATGTTATTATAATTGGAAAAACTTTGATCATCTGCTTTAAATAACTGCAACCAGTTCCAGCTTGCACGCTAGTTGCTAACTCCACGGAGAGTTACGTCTCTCTTGCGGCGTGTCTATTCGATATTTCTCAGTATAAAAATTCTAAAATGTACTTAAAATATGCCGCAATATAATATAGATGTTTGAAATAACGTTTTATATTTTCTTTTAAATTAATTTTTAAAAAACACGTAGAATTTCGCTTTTCACTGGTAGCACAATCGGTTTTACCATCTTAATACTGACTACGCCATTTGCTGCTTAACCTTGTTAATTGGGCGACTATAGCTATAACGTTACATTTGAATTTCGTTACAAAAATTTTCTGACTCGTTACCTTCACTCACGGTATATAGGACACAAAGTATGGTAAAGAGAAAAATGACATTTGGCCGGTTACGTCACCCCGTTAAAGTTGTATGGAGATTTTAAATAATTTAGGAATTAGACGATATATACACGATACAATATTGTTCCTCTGAGCATACCCTAGCAATTTCAGTCATGACTAATTTTAGCATTTTTCAGCAATATAACCAAAAATTCCTTAAAATGCAGGTGGGATGCGAGACTAGGCGGACTTCAGCGTTGAATGACTGTAGCAAGTAATCGTTTGCTGCGAGACTATGCATGCTTACATCAGTGCGGAACACTGTAAAATACAACATGTTTATGTGTTGGTGATTAATTAAAAAACTTAAAATCTTTTAATCCAAATATTAAATCTTGCTCACCCAAAAATTGCTGATGCTTTCTCGAGTCCTACTACCATTCCTCACTGCTTAGCTGGTCTAAACGCAAATGATAGATGCTTTCCCTTAAAATTTTACCGAATCCCCATTTTGAAATTTCGCATGTAGTGGTGCCGTTCAGCGGATAAATAGAACGAAAAAGTGCGCATTTCCCCGCTAAGCACCACTTCTCCCGGCACCTTCATAGTTGTTTCGTTAGTGAAGTAAGCATGCCTAGTCTCGCATGCACCCAGTGACATCACGTAAACAAAAATGGCGGAACCTGTACTTGGGCTTACCATATCTTGTGTTCTCAATACTGTGACCTTCTCTATAAAAGTTTCACTATTTTAACTATTAACATGTTGACAGCTGTACCGGTCACCGGTGACCGGCATTTAAAATCTCTCTCACGACAAAGGCATTTTAACATGGAATTTTCTCACGAAAGCTTTTATGCTACTTGCCACAGTTAACGTGTTAACTATTTTCAAATTCCAGAGCTAGCTTTACTGCATTTACGTCGGCAACGGAAAAGAAAAAAAATATTATTAAAGGATCAAGTTGCTTCCGTTAAATTTAAAATTATCGTTATGACACTTTCAAAAACATCCCTCATTTAAACTTTCCTGTTTTTATCTGAAATCTACCTTTCAACAAAGAGAAAGCGATGAGCTGAGCAACATATCAAGCCAATGTTCCTAGTAAAAAAGAGCAGAAAATGTTAATCCCCCTTCTGACGAATTATTTCAATCCCGCGCATTTCGCTTGTTCGCTTTGTTGGAAATTGTAAATATTTTAAATATTTACTATTACTTTACTAATTTTCTTTATTTCGAAAAAACACCAAATTAGAGCCGCTGAGGATATCAGCAACGGGGGAACTTTAAAATATAATGTTGGCTCTTGAAAGACAGATCCAAAAAATTTGCTAAGAAAAATGACGTACGTAAAATTTAAATATGTATTTCTTATCGTTTCCATTTCAACATTCTTTGCAGCGCATAGTACACAACAACACGACTGAAATTGGAACAATTTCATATATTTTAGGAATGAAACGGTATCATAAAGCACACCTGAAACGTGACGAAAGTAAAATCCAAGAAAAGGGCTAAAACTTGATTACCTCGACATTACCTTTTAACAGTGAAAAATACCGGCCGACCGGCGTTTTCCTTTGAGCACACTCAGTTTTCATGCGGTACTGTACAATTACGTCGCTCGTTTTTATCGTTATTTCACGAGTTCACCCCTCAAATGTTCTGTTTCCTCCCGTTCCGCGAACAATTTTGCGCTTGGCTTTTGGCACTTTGTTTACTTCTTGCTGTCTCACATTTCGGCATCGGTTAAATCTCGAATGCCGTGTATCGTGTATGCTGTACAGTGCTTTGACTGAGTGCGTTTGTTTTCCTTCTTGGCGGGTGTTGAATCTGTGCAGTTTTGCTTAATTCATAGCTTTGTGTGGTGGTTTTTCTGTTGGAATTTATTGTATCTCTGCGTTCCAATTTATTTTAATTAACAGGTATTTACTTGTATTAATTTAAACATTCAAAAATTCATAGAAATATCTTGGAGAAGTACGTAAATACTGTATAATTTGTAATAGAGTTTCGCGAAAATTTTTTCGAATATGGCGATGGCTTGGAACGCGTCTATTGGTTTTTGTTTTTTAAGAATTTATTGAGTTTCTGTTCAATTCTTATTTCATTGTAAGGTTGTTTTTCCAAAAATAACTCGACGTCGAAATTGCTTAAACTTAGGGAAAACACGTTTTTCATGATTGCATTTTATGTAAGGGAATTGACCGCTCATCATAATCGATAATTAAGGAAAAGTGATTCTCCATCATTTTTTCTATCTCGTAGAATCCTTCGCATTTATTTTTCTTTTTTGCATTGTTTTCGCATATTTTACGATTTTTTTCTCGGATTTTCTGTGCCGTTTATATCACTTGATAAGAAAAGTCGATTTGGCGCCAATTTTTTAAGTGCAACAAATGAACTCTTCTACGGTGCGCGTTGCACTTTGGTTGTTTTCCGATTGGGCTGGGCTATAGAGATGATTTTTTTTTCGGTGGTTGCTGCAATTCAAATTTCATGATTCCATAATTTAGCCGAACAACATATGGGGTATCCTGTAATTAGAATTAATGAATAACCAAGTAGTTGTGTCCAGCAATTACTTTTGCTATTTTGTTGTATATAAGATAGCCATGAAAAATTTTTGCCTCTAATATTTTGTTTGTCAACTTATTTGTTCTCATAGCTCCTCCGGATCCGGAATAAGATATTGCTATTTTAGGAGTTATACCTTACTGTGTATAATATGTGTGTGCAAAAGTGGCTATTTACGATTTCGTATTTTGTAAATATACCAAGCAAACCTGTAACGTGGTCGACTCCATTCTTTGAAAAGACCCCTATTTATATTGTGCGTACAATGGCTATTACAAAATTTAAAAAGAGTCAGATAAGATTCTGCTAATTTTTATATTTGTGAAGACTACAACACATACTGCACAAATGAAACGTTGTCTTCGTAATGTATTCCAAACGAAAAATAAAAATTTGTACAAATGAACGCTTTCTCACATAATTTAGGATTCTCATAAGTTTTCCTTTAAGCCTACTTGCATAACGTGAGTCAAAACGATTCACTCACGAGGCGAATGCACCTCTCTCTTTCTAACCGTCAGTCAGGTGTGAGTCCTATCGACCTCACGTTATGCTGTCAGTGAGCGATATAAAAACACGTTATGCAAGGGGTTAATTTGACATCAGGCATGGGTCCCTTTCATTTTCAACATAACCAGTCTCGAAGGCGACCCTTCTCTGTATAGCTTTATATAAAAAATTAACTATTGAATTAAAAGTCATCTTTTTTTACATGGAAGTGTTTTTTGTAAATTTACCTTTGTATTAAGTAATTCGATGTTCAATGAAAGAAAGTAAAAACTAAAAAAAATACATAAAAAACATGGAATAGTCTTCTCATCGCCAAGATACTATGTATCTCTCTCTCTCTCTGTTTAAGGGTTACCAAAACAAAAGTAAAAGCACGAATCCCAAGGGGACTGGTTGCTAGTAAATCTAGGAAAACTCGAAAACCAGTCCCCTTGGGGATTATGTACCTTTGGAGAATTTGTGTCCGAGGATACCGTATTTGGACATTTTGTGGCTTTGGGGGGATAATGGTTTGGAGATTTTATGATTGAAATTTCCTGGGTATCTACTGGAACAATAAAAATAGGTAGAATTATGAAGAATTAAAACACTAAGCATACAGTGATATAGAGGATACCTTCTCGTGGATCCCAGAAGTTCATCCATTCATTTAAAGCATTGAAGTGAACAAATAGCTACCAATACAAGTTTCCTCAGTTTTACGTATTCCAACCAATGAATGAATGAACCTCTGAGATGCGCAAATTTTTATTATAGAAACTTTCTCTATTTGACTGTGTATATAATTGGTCTATGTGGTTTCCATATTGAGCTAAGCAGAGAACGTAGCGTCATTCGATACTTTGCAGATCAATGGTGAACAGTGACTAAAGTTGGACTCTACCCGATCTCTGGAAAGTGGAATGTTATTCCGACTAATCAATTTGTTTTCAGAAGTGACCACTCCACAGATTACACCCTCTTATCACTATTACACATTATCACTAAAAATCTAAGGAACAAGCAATGCAGAGTAGCTCTGGACTTAGACCTACAAAAAGTCTTTTAGATGGTTCTGATGATGAAGTTTTGTACAGGTTTGCGACGTTATAATGTGCACGAAATTTGCCGTGGTCGGTTCGGTCGTTGCCTGCGGGCGCATTTCCGCACCATGCCGGTAAGTGCGCAACAACGTTAATTAGGCTAAACACAGCAGACTGGATCATTCGGTTAATCTAATTCTTATCTCAAATAGGAAAAAACGCAGTGCTTTTGAGTAGTGATTAAGACCCACATTAGGCCCTAGATAAATTATGGTTATGGATTACCATAATGCATGGGAATTGAAGCTGAATCTGAATAAATGCAATCTGTTTCCGAAATACTCCCTGAAAATTAATAACATTCCTTATACCTCGGAAGAACTAAACTAAAATACTTAGGGACTCGTCTGCATAACAAGTTCCTATTCAACCCGCACCTCTGGGATATATTACGTAAAGGGAAATTGTTCACTGTGCCATCCTTAAACCTTTACTGAAATCTAAAGAGGTATTCGCAGATACTATAATCTGCTATAATTGATTTGATGATATTTATGGCGTTGATTGGACCAGTGTATAGCGTTTGCTTCCTAATGTGGTTTGCAGCAGACCCGGGCATCTTTCAATCGATTACGATTAACGATTGATCAATCAGATTAAACGGTTAATCGATTAAATTTTTCAATCGTGTAAAACGATTGAAATAAATTGCAGATTGATGGTTGGTCGAGTGAAGCTTCAATCGTTTTTTAGGATTACAAGATCAATCGGTTGAATTCAATCGCAGATTGATGTTCAATCGGTTACAGAGCAATCGTTTTTTGGGATTACAGAATTAATCGATTGAAATCTGTAATCATTAAAAGATCACGTGGATAGAAAAAAATTTTTGTTATTAGTCCAGTTGCTCTTCTATTTTGAGTTATATTAAATACAGAATTTGTTGGCTTTAAGTGTAATATCACACGTTCTTCGCACGACACATGGCAAGGGAGTGTTAAGAAGTGCAATCCAAAGGCTAGAGGACTGATATCTTTAGAAGTAGATAAGGTATCAATACGTGTGGGGTCTCAAATGAAAGGAGGAGATGGCTTCTACACGATAAATGCAATAAAATGTGGTAGTTTCAGGACGAGGGGTGTTCAAAAACGCAATTAAAATTTAGGGTTGAAATGACGTCTCACTGTTTCTTACTGCAAAATTTTGTAAAAATACGATATTAATAAAATGTATAGTAAATGGAAACAGAGTTGTTTTAAAGAAGATAGATAAATAGATTATAGTCCATATTTTAAATTTTTATGTTGTTTATATAGTATGTGTTTCGAATCTGTGATTTATTGAATTTAAGTCGATTTTGACTTACTTTTATATCTTTTAAACCTTACAATTGAATTTAAATAGACTGGATTCATCTTAGCGTATTTGTTTAGAAGAGAAGTAGTTAGACTGAGGTAAGGAATTGGTGTTTGATGACTGACTGACTATTGAATTAAACAAAGTTGTGTACAAAACTGATAAATCTGTTACCAAGAGCAAGCTGTTTATTTCGTGCACAATTTATTATAAAATACAGTACTGACAATTTACATTTATGCGAATTTCACTTGCATTATTTGGCTAGAAATTTGGAAAAACTTAACTAGCTAACA